>JBBMOC010001627.1:0-10907 GCA_037975185.1 Centropyge bicolor | reverse complement strand
TCTGGATCAAGTGAAATCACTCAGGTCACACACTTCGAATGCAAGTTACTGCTATTAGCACACTCCTGTTCACCATAGTTCACACTGACATGGTTATCATCGGCCCACCGTCTGATTTCCCCTGAGGGTCTCCATGTAGCCCTCTTTCTGTTTACGTTGTGTCTTTAAAGCTAAAATTCACATGTGTTATAATTGTGAATCACAAAGTGGAGCCACAGCTGACAGGAGACGCTCACGATCACTTCCTGAGACGCCTGTATGCTCACATTCAATGCTGCTTTTGGGGAAAGTTGATGAACTCAAAAGACACCATTTATCAGTGAAATGGAAAATGGCTTTTAACAAGGTTAGCTAATTATACACATTCAAACAAACAGTGTTGCTTCATACGTTCTGGGCTTGTGATCCTTAAAGTGAAGCCATGTTTGACTGTAATCCCCTGTCAGACCTTATTACTTTATTATAGGTGACAGGTTTCTTATATTCTTGAATCTGGAGCATGTTTAAAGTCCTGGAGAGGCAAGAGTGAAATGATGACTTTAAAGCTGCTGAAGTGTGAAGTAGGAGCAAGCAGTACCCTCATTTTGGACAGTTACTTAAAAAGCATGTGAGGTGACATCAGAAGGACGAAATATTTTGTAATTCAGTCAAAAAAAAAAAAGTTTTAGCAGCAATTCTATTTAAACCTCTTTTTGTAAAGAGGAACGAACAAGGCAATTTTGTGTTATGTGTTCCCTCTGTGGTCGCCCCGCTCAACAAGCAGCCACAGATGGACACTGCGGCTCGCGCTCCTCATGTTTTCTCACGTTAAATTGGTCTAGCTGAAGTGTACTCTTGGAGACGATGGGCGAGAGCTCTTTGGGGGATCCTGGACCAGGCGATGAGGCCACCCGGGACTGGTCAGGCCGAGCAGGGAGAGAGAGACAGAGAGAGACAGAGACAGAGAGAGACAGAGTGTGTGTGGAAGTGTGTGTGTGTACATCCTATTATCTGCGTCTCCTAAGCATTTTGTGAAGGAACCAGATGGGGTCCATTCACACCACTCTGAGTTCTGGAGGCTCCCTGCAGCCACCTCTTGTTATCTTTTGTCACCAATCAAGTGCCATTTTCTCCGTCCTCCTCTCCTCCCCTTTCTCTCCTCCTCCCTCCTTTTTCTTTCTTCTTCTCCTCCCTACTCTCTGCCTCCATTTGGGGTCGCCAGTGTACACAGTTGGCTTCTGCACTTTTACCTCAGTGGAACCTTTTTGGAACTGCGAGACCTGTAGGATACAGATTCAGGACTGTATTGCTTTTGGAATTATATTTTTATGTAGGTGTATTGTAAGTGGCACATTTGCATTGTTTGTCCAGCCATCACACTTTGGTCTAGAGCAGTGGCTCCCAAACTTTTTCTGCAGGTCCCTGCACCTGCAGAAACACACTCTGAGACTAACTCCTATGAACATTTTCTGTAATAATTAATACAGAACTGCAGCTTTCGTTTCTTACACTCCACTGAAAAAAAAGAAACACACGCTTTTAAGAGTGGAAGCATTAAAAGTGACTCTGCAGCTGCATCTTCTAATCTTATATCTGACAGTGTTCATTGCAAACAGATTTTCTCAAAATGTCCTCTCTGCACAGAAATGACAGGCTACCAACTCTGTGGGAACAAACAAAAACCTGCACAGAGAGATTTGTCTCGTCATATTTTCTTGTCTTTGTTTTGCCAGTTGTGAGGTTTGGTTTAGATTCATGGTTTGCTTTACGTTCACCTGGAGGTCCTGTCACAGACTCCTCCATGCATTTGTTTACATCTAGCCTCGCCCAGCAAGGTTGCCAGGTTTGCTTTTTTTCAGCACATTTGGGCTTCTTTTTAAGTGTCGCTGTGGAATGACTTTTTTTTTTTGTCTGCTGGTTGGTTAAACCTATTTTGCATGGAAATTACATTAACCTAAAATAAAATATTACTGAATGTATCATATATGATCCATGAGTTCTGGAGGCTCCTACATCATCAGTGTGCAAAATAAAAAAGGTTGTGAACCGCAGACTGAGCCAAGATAAATGTAAGTGTTCCTCTTCCACCTGACAGTTCTGTTGGTGGATTTCTCATTGCTGCATGATAGTGGATAGCTCATACAGAGTAATAATAATAATAAATAGTGGAATAAAAATACAAATATCTTCTTGTTCGGAACTAGAATGAACAATTTGTTACATATTTTTGCTTTAATATCTTTTTGTTGAAAGATGATGATGATGTCTCAAATATGATAAAAATTTAAACTCATATATGGAAATTGATATTTGAAATTATTTCTGTTTGTTTGTTCAGAAGGACCATTAAAGGCTCCAGTTTCAAAGAATTGGAATTTTCTGTCAATTTTTTTTTAATGGTTCAGGCTTTACAGGGTTAATAATATCTATAAGTACACATCCATAATTGAAATGAAATTATTTATTACAACCTAAATAGCATGTGTCCACACATGCACAGACCTACAATTCTACAATTCTACAATTTTATTTAGCAGACGCTTTTATCCAAAGCGACGGAACAGCCATCGGGGGCAATTAGGGGTTCAGTTCATCTTGCCCAAGGACACTTGGGCACATAGGGATCGAAGGGGATCGAAGCCAGGGATCGAACCACCAACCTTCTGACTGGTTGACAACTGCTCTACTAGGGATGAGCGAGTACACCACTATCTGTATCTGTATTCGTATCTGTTTAACCATCTACATTATCTGTATCTGTATCTGTATTCGGAGTGGGCGGGGCCTAAACCGGAAGTGAGTGCAAAAATGGGTGAGGCTTAAAACTGTACATTATTTTAAGTCTGAAATTGATATGGATTGATCAGAAGTTGCTAATCTACTGTATTCAAAGCCTATATACAGTATATCTCAACAATATTATTTTCATGAACTGCAGAGAGAAAGTGTCAGATACTGCATGCAGCCACATACAATAAAAATATTAATATAGGCTACTTTGTGTGTTCAGCTACAGCTATATGTGTGTATGTGTGTAAGTGGTCTGTGAGACTGTTTATTTTTTAATGATCTGTGTGAACTTCATGATTCATGCCAACATCCAGTGATGGCAAACAGGGAAATAATATGTCAGCCTTGTTCACTTCTTCTCAAAAGCACCGCGTTCACTACGAGCAAAGTTTTTCAACTGACTTCATATCGCCAGCCAAACTAAGAGCAGGCAGACGGTTAAAAAAAAAAAAAAATCGGAGCGGAGCGGACGCGAGCCGTTTTCAGCTCTGTCTTGTAAAATGCACCGCGCGTATGTTGGGAGCAGGTTGGGAGAGACGTGCAGAGACCATACAGTCTATGGCAGAGACGTGTCTGTGTAGGGAGGGGCGGGCGCTGTGTGTGACTGGCCAATCACAGAGCGCGAAGACAGTCAGTTCCACAATGAGGATTTTTCTTCAGCAGGAACACAGATATTAACAGATTTTACTCGTATCATAATCGTATTCGTCAAACATGCTTTATCCGTAACGGATACTCGTCTGAAACGAGTATCCGGCTCATCCCTATTATATTACTTGTTTTAGTAATATACAAGTAATATATTTTACATTCCCAGATTGTTTGCAATAATCCTGCATTTGCTTATGGTCAGTAAGTATTCACAGTGGACATCAGCGTGATTTAGTGACCAAAATTATCTGGCTGCCTATTTAATTTGAATTTGATTCTATTGAATAGGAATTTGTTGTTGAGATATATTGATCCAGGGAGTGTGACACCTTCAAGTCTATACCACTTGACAAAGAACTACAGCTGTTGTTCCACAAGAAGCCACAGGTTCTAGCATCACCACAAGAGTAAATGCTAGCCTGCCTTCAAATTATGATAATAATTATCATGATGCTCTGCTATTGACAATTGACTTGCTACTCCCTCACAATGAGGGCTGCCCAGCTAGCGCTCAACAAAATCACAACTGTAGCAGAAACTCTACACAGCTTCCATCGTCATCATAACATACAGTCAGGTCCATAAATATTTGGACATTGACACAATTTTCTGTATTTTCGCCTCTGTACACCAACATAATAGATTTGAAGTGCAGACTTTCAGTTTTATTTGAGGACATTTACATCCAAATCAGGTGAACGGTGTAGGAATTCCAACACATTTTATATCCACCCTCCACTTTTTTAATCGACCAAGAGTAATTGGACACACCATCATAATCTAACTAACATAATCATAAATCTAATTGTCACTTTTAATATGTGGTTGCAAATCCTTTGCAGTCAAAGACAGCCTGAAGTCCTGAACACGCTGGGTTGGTCCCTGGTGATGGTGAGGCCTCTGCTGCAGCTGTCCACAGTTTCTGCTTGTTCTTGGGACATTTTCCCTTCAGTTCTGTCTTCAGCAAGTGAAATGCATGTTCAGCTGGATTCAGCTCAGGTGACTGACTTGGCCATTGCAGAACATTCCACTTCTTTGCCTTAAGAACCTCTTTGGTTGCTTCAGGTCGTTGTCCATCTGCACCGTGAAGCTCTGTCCAATTGGTTCTGAAGCATTTGGCTGAATATGAGCAGATAATATTGCCTGAAACACACAGAATTCATCCTGCTGCTTTGTCAGCAGTCGCATCATCAATAAACAGAAGAGAAGCAGTTCCATTGGCAGCCATACATGCCCACACCATTACACCACCACCACCATGCTTCACTGATGAGGTGGTGCTTTGGATTCTGAGCAGTTCCTTCCCTTCTCCAGACTCTTCTCTTCCCATCATTCTGGTACAAGTTGATCTTTGTCTCATCTGTCCATAGGACGTTGTTCCAGAACTGCACAGGCTCTTTGAGATCTAATGTGGCCTTCCTGTTTCTGAGGCTCACCAGTGGTTCACACCTTGTGGTGAAGCCTCTGTGTTGACTCTGGTGAAGTCTTCTCTTAATTGTGGACTTTGACTCAGATACGCCTGACTCCTGGAGAGTGTTCTGGATCTGGGCAACTGTTGTAAAGGGGTTTTTCTTGACCAGGATAGGGATTCTTCTGTCATCCAGTACACTTGTTTTCTGTCGTCTTCTCGGTCTTTGAATTACATTCCAGTTTACTCAAGCAGTATTATGTGGACAAAATATACCAGTTTATGCTGAACAGTTGTATTTTAAATATGTGTCCCGTAACCTGCAAGAACAGATACATGTTTGTGTGTTGTGGGTATATCCTTATTCTTATTTACTGTTGATTGTGTTCACAGTTAATGCAAACTTAACTTGTCATACTCACCCTTCTGTTGGTCTTGCTTTATCATTTTAAAAGACACATTATTTCTTTGGGGTTTTTTTGGTGTGTGTTAAGCTATTGTCAAACTGAACAGTGGCTGTATAGATGTGTCATATTAAAAGCTCTGCAGCTCAAAGGAAATAATCCCATTCTTTCATTGTTGGTAGGCTCTTAAATTTTTTTATGTATAATAGCTTAATAGTGATGAAAAAGTGAAGGAAAAAAAAGACAATGGAAAACAAATAGTAAGTTATCACAGTTAGTCATGGCAGCAGATTACTAGTTAGTTATTTAGCCATTATTGTACAGGTAATTCCCCCATCAGTTTTTCCCCCAGCCTGTTTTAATGAATAACCAAATGTTTGTGTAAACCAAAGGGATAAAAACTACCAAATAAAAGGCACATGCAATCCCCCTGATTTAGATGTCCATAGAACCACTGATTTTCAGATGCTTCTCATCTCCCAGTGGTTAGTGGAACTCAGTTACAAAATACATGGCACTGCTTCCAAAGAACACACACAAATGTGTGATGTGTGTGCATGTAGAAAACAGAGAGGAATAATTCTAGCAGTTAACATTTGCCTGTTTACATATCCAGCACACATGGAACTACTTAAGCAATCATTTGCCAAATTGTTTGCATCAACCTGATGAATGTAACCACTGTGTTAGAACAACATCTTATAACACACACAAACCTCTTTTTGGATGATCCCTTTTCCATTATTAGTCCAACCTCAAAAGCATTCCCTCTTCCAGGCCTCTGCCATAAAACCAAGCCCCTGTTACTTACACTGTTTCAAAGTGAGCAGTACATGGGCCATGCTTTTTATCATTCTACAACACATGCAAAACAAAAATGATAAAATATATAAATAAATAATACATCATAAAAACTACTGTTTATGGTAGAGTGTGAAAGGTGAATCGAGTCTCACAGCCTGAAGAAAGACGCTGCTCTGCAGTCTGCTGGTAGAGCAGCAGGTACTTGTGTATCACTTGCCAGAAAGCAACAGGGTAAGGAGGCCATGGCTGGGGTGGGTATTGTGATTCTGAAGATTCTGCACTGAGTGGAAGGAAACCCATTTCTGATGTAAACAGCTAAATTCCACGTATTGGAATGTTTTGAGTAATATTATATAACTGACCTTTATTACAGCAGTAACAATACTTCTCTGTATAACAGCTGATGCACATGATGGACCTCTACCTGAGCCAACAGACCACACAGTTATGGGACATTTCATGGTCTTCTCACTACAAATAGTTTAATTCATGTTTTCCCATCGTAGCCTCACTAAAACATCATAAGTACCTCTCTCTTATTGTTAAGCTTTTCTCGCTGTGTTCATTTTATGTGTAAAAATTGGAACTATAACTGAGAAATTCTAAATTCTCCTTTGTGTTGCAAATCTTCTACAGGAGTGATTTAGTGTCAAATTTCCACCCCATATTTTGCTAAAAATACTTCTTTCAGTATAGCTCAGTGCTCAACACAGAGTAACATGCTCATATAATTACATGTGTAAAATGGAAAAGCTATCAACTGTCCTTCCTCCACTTTTCCATGTAACTCTGGTTCAGGCTTCAGCAGCTCTCTGTTTGGTGCTATGTAGTGTGCAATGGTTTTATTATAGCTTTGTCCAATGAACACAGATGCGTTTGCTGCTTGTAACAAGGTCGATGACAGTAAAGAGTGAACCAAAACAGTAAATGTTCCATAAACCCAAAGATTTTTTTGTGATTAATGATTAATTGTTAATATGAAAAATATTGAATCTTTCGTTTTTTTCATCAACCTTGAAACTTAATTATTATGTAATATAAGCTTTTACAGATGAACAGATAAGGTAGGACATTTTCCAGTCCTATCCACATTGTTCAATGCCTGCTAGGGATGAGCGAGTACACCACTATCTGTATCTGTATTCGTATCTGTTTAACCATCTACATTATCTGTATCTGTATCTGTATTCGGAGTGGGCGGGGCCTAAACCGGAAGTGAGTGCAGAAATGGGTGAGGCTTAAAACTGCACATTATTTTAAGTCTGAAATTGATATGGATTGATCAGGAGTTGCTAATCTACTGCATTCAAAGCCTATATACAGTATATCTCAATAATATTTATAGTATTATTTTCATGAACTGCAGAGAGAAAGTGTCAGATACTGCATGCAGCCACATACAATAAAAATATTAATATAGGCTACTTTGTGTGTTCAGCTACAGCTATATGTGTGTATGTGTGTAAATGGTCTGTGAGACTGTTTATTTTTTAATGATCTGTGTGAACTTCATGATTCATGCAAACATCCAGTGATGGCAAACAGGGAAATAATATGTCAGCCTTGTTCACTTCTTCTCAAAAGCGCCGCGTTCAATACGAGCAAAGTTTTTCAACTGACTTCATATCACCAGCCAAACTAAGAGCAAGCAGACGGTTAAAAAAAAAAAAAAAAAAAAAAAATCGGAGCGGAGCGGAGGCATTTACCGACGCGACGCGAGCCGTTTTCAGCTCTGTCTTGTCAAATGCACCGCGCGTATGTTGGGAGCAGGATGGGAGAGACGTGCAGAGACCATACACAGTCTATGGCAGAGACGTGTCTGTGTAGGGAGGGGCGGGCGCTGTGTGTGACTGGCCAATCACAGAGCGCAGAGAGAAGACAGTCAGTTCCACAATGAGGATTTTCCTTCAGCACGAACACAGATATTAACATATTTTATTCGTATCATAATCGTATTCGTCAAACATGCTTTATCCGTAACGGATACTCGTCTGAAACGAGTATCCGGCTCATCCCTAATGCCTGCTGATGCTCATGAGCCTGCTGAATTCCACCTGCCTTGATTTCATGCAAGATCTCAGCATAATATTCCGTCTTGATGAATCAAGCCTGAAACAAATGCAGCACAATCGCGGCCTACTTGTAAACCCTGCTGAGATCTAAACTGCTTTGGTTGTAGAAGTGGGCCTGTGCAGTCAGAAGTCAAGTAATCAAAACCAAAATTACCTTCCCCTCGTCCCATTTCCCCCCCCCAGAAATACCAATGAATTATTCAGGGGAACGCAAATGCTGACTCCCAAAAACTTCAAAGAGTGTTTTTATTTATTTCTCAAATTTTTGTAAGTGCCAGCAGTTGAGGCTCACTAACCAGTTTATTCTTCGTCAGTGGCATGAAGGGCGCTTCACACTCAACTTTTCTACCAATTACGAGAATCAATCTACTATGAGGTTTTCAAAGGGAGCCACAAAAACTGTATGGGATACCCGAGGCTCAAATACATCAACAAATATTTGGATGTATTTATTTGGACTTTCTAAAACATTCAGAACCAAGAGTAAAAATATGTAGAAATACTACACTTCATGGGTGAGTAATACTTTACGGCTACAGCAAATATGGAATAGTCCTATATAATACTTACTATGTGGATGTACAGTAAATGACATCAATTCAGATTTATAACAATTGTAAACAAATTTTCATGAACCAATAAGATAAACGGTATGCAATTGTAAGAAATGCTAAGTTAGCATGCTGCCATGCTCACAATGACGGTGTGAACATGCAGGCAATGTTTACCATGTTCTTTTAAGCGTGTTCTTGCACCAACATTTGATAGTTACCAGTAAACACAAAGCAGGCTTTCAACTCCTAAAAGAAGACAAATTGAACATGAATAAAGAGAAATATATTTTATGTATGCATCAATGTCATAAAGAAAGAAAAAAACTATTTAACCATTTGTTTTTAATAACTGAATGAATCATTTTTCATTTTGCCATGTATTGTCCATGCCACATCAAAACTCACTTACAACACAGAAAACAAAGAAAAAGAAAGTGAAAAGGCTAATTTTATTTCACTGTTTTCCAAAAGACGGATGGATTAACTTACAAATACTTAATACAGTGCACTGTCATAAGTTTAATGAGGAGCTTAGCCACCATACCAAAACCAACAACAATCAACTGTGCAGTCACAACATGATGGAACCATGGGTGGAGGTCGACGTTGCTGACTTGACCTGATGGCAGCCATGACAGACAGCTATTCAACATCAAGCATTCGGCCAAGAAGATCTAATTGTCTGCTTTCAAAGCTTCCTACATTGCAATCCATCCCTTTAAATCTGCTGCCATTCAGTCACACAGCTACAACAGTAAAATGTGAAGCATTAACAGAAGAGCTCTGTGTCCTGAAATGATCCGCATGATTTACCTCAATCTTAAACTGTGTGCTAAGAAAAGGGGAAAGTTTTGGATCAGCAGTGTAGGTTTCTGCTCAGTTAGAAAACAAGCTCGAGAAATAAATGCTTTTTCGAGATAGCATTTTATGTGCGCCCAGGGAAGAGTGGTGTTATTGAATCAAGGTTTATTTACACAGCTTTGTGTTCAGTTTAGAAAGGATTACATTTCATGCCCCAGCAAATACCCAATGAACAGCCATGAAAAAAACCCATGCTGGCTAAGAAGGTCAAATCTGCAGGGCCATTCTGAAAACCAGCCCAAATGTTCTTATTAGCTACATATATCTTTGAAACAGCTTAATTCAATGTTTTAAAAAAATAAGTTTGAGTGAGGGAATATAACCTGACATGAATATATTTTTTAAGCCAAGACGATCCCACTCAGATACAAGATGTCTTCTACTTCGAAACTACAGTAAAGCAAATAAAACACAATGGATGTGAAATAAATGAAAATGAATAAAACACTTATAGTCTTGTTGTATGTGTAATGTGTAAATGCTACAATAGTTTCCAGCTGTGGATGGAGGTCACACTTTGCAGCACAAATCAACAGTTTTTGAGTTGTGTAGATTTAAAACCTTTAATATTTTATAAAATTTCTATCAATTTTGAGTGAAAAATGTTAAAAGATTTTTGAGGTTTTTAATATTCTGAAGCATCCCAGTAGTGTTTTTTGTTTCTGGCCCAGGTGCGAGAGGAGCCCAGAGTATGGGCACAGTCTGTTTAACATCACCCATCATGGAGCTTCATACATTATATAGGTTATATAGGTTGCCCCAGTCAGGATTGAGTCATGGTTGCTAAAAAAGACCGACCGACTTTAGTGATGCAGTGGGTGTCAAATATTGAATAAAATGTTGTGCTGCATGACTGGCTTTATTTTCACTTTCACATTTAACTTTATTAAATTCAAAATACAAATTTACAAGTGGATCGCCAATATTGTCTCCAAGTGTAATCTGGGTAAAGCTCGTCACCATCATCATCAGTCACTTGTCAACAGATTGCAAACTAGGTGGAGCATTTTTACAAACTAAGTTAAAATGAGTGGCATTTCATATAAGCATAAACGTGGAGCGGTAAAGCGAAAAGAAAAGGAAAAAAGAGGGCAAGGAATAGTTAATCTACAAAAAGTGGACACATATTTTGTTCGTCATCCTGGAGATGAACCCGACTTTTTTGTTGGCAGCGATTTAGGCCAAAATCACTATACACAATGTGTGAGTTAGCTGTAAACTGTTGGTGGTTGGAAATTGTAGCCCAGCCACCTGGCTTACATCCCCTTCTTTCTCTCTCAGCAGTATAGCGCTGATGTCAGGGACTCAGCAGTTGCTAGCTGCTCCAGGGTAGAGCCAGACCTGGTGCCTGACCAGCAGCCCCCCTCCTCACCCGCGCTGGACA
>JBBMOC010001625.1:0-10908 GCA_037975185.1 Centropyge bicolor | reverse complement strand
AACATATCCAGTGTAGAAAATATTCTTAGTGTGTAAGATTTTTTTTTTTTATAGTTGAACAAGGAATCCCAAGGAGAAATGATTTAGGGATATTTCACTTCTGAATCTGAAACTTTCTGACTCCCATTCACTCATTTTTGAGCTTGGGAACAAAATGAAGGAAGTACAAGCTCAACTTTTTACCTCAGATGCGGATGAGAGGTCGTAATCATGGAAAGTTTGAACATCTTTTTTCCCTGGCAACTGAGCAAACTTTATCTGCTGATGAAAACTGCATAATAGAGTGGAAAGCTCCAGAGAAGGAGAGAGTGAGTGGACCTTGAGTAAAGATGGCTTTATTAATAATAATCCCTTAATGAAATTGCTGTATTAAAACCAGATTTGCATGGACGTCTGTGTGGCCTTGTATACTTGTACTACGCTATAGTATTTAGATGTACACATGTAACTGCAACTGTACCTCGATTTCCCAGCTCCATGTTTCTCTCTCTCCACTGACAAATATTAAAAATAAAATGTTCCATAAAAAGAAATAAAGCGAAAAGTAAAACCAAAGTTCTAATCTTGAAATAGCAGCTTGTGTTCACTCCTAGAACGAGAGCTAAAATCCCATTAATGAAATCTCTTGCGCCACATGAGTCACCGTTGTTGCCCTTCGCTTTGAGGTGATCATATTTTCATTGATTCCAGGAAAATCAACCACTAACCACTAGAGCAGGCCGCAGAAGGGAGTCAATTACATTTGAGCCCCATGTTAAAATGTCCGATTTTACGACAGAAAAAAACATATTTACAGCCTGGTTCAAAACATGGCTCTAGTCTCATAAGCTGTTTTTCTACTTGACAACTCTGGGGGGGGGGCGGATTTTTTTATAAGGCATTCGTTTAAAATATACAAAATACATCATTAAGCACAATTCATAGCTGTCAATCAAAGTGGTGCCACTTTGATTGACAACTAGCCACTGACGGTCTAAAGGGCATCACCCCAGCTAATTCTAGTCACTGAGTTTGACGGATAGAACCGGGAAAGAGATCGTCGTGGGGTTAGCCGGCTAGCAACGACATTTAGCATTTAACCTAGCTGGTTAGCCGTAGCTAGGTTGATTATTTCGAATAAAGCGGCTTTTTTCAGCCAATAGCGTTCATTCAGCTGGCCCATTGGACCCGCCTCAGCTCCGCCCTCGCTCCACCTCTTTGTCCATATTTGGAGTAACCGGAGGTAGGCTACCAAGATGGCTGCGCACTACGATTTGCTTCATTTTTGCTCTTCAGAAACCTATGGGTGACGTCACGGACACTACGTCCATATTTTATACAGTCTATAAGCATGACGCACGATGAAGGAAATCAAATAGACCCCATAGTCCTTGAATTTAATTCAACATGTTGCACCCAACTCACTGGGATGGTTCTACTATTCCATGATTACAGAAGAAACACTTGATCTTTGGCGTCGAGGCTCGGCCCCACTCACTCCCTACAGCATAAAGTTAAACCTGCAAAGAGCGATGAGAGTAAATCCCAACCCCTTCAAGAGAAACCAGAATCACTGGTTGTATCTGAGCGAAATGTGAACAGCAGCGATGGGCCACGAGGAGACTGAACAGATTAAGCTCGATTTTAACACCCAGCTAATTAAGAAACCAGGCGAATTCTGCCAGATCGGTGGTCGTTTGATGTGCAGTTTTAAGAGGGCGATAAAAATTTTCCCCCGATGCATCAACAATCTGGCTGTCGGATGATCAGATGGATTTCTGGCAAGTCAGACGTTTTGGTTGGCTGCAGTTTGAGGAGTTAAGACACAGTTCTGAAGCTGAAGCTAAACTACAGTGAGCTTTCCTTTATGACACTGTTGATGTTTGAATAAACTTTATGAGAATTTATCAATGGACAAAAGCAACTGGGGGTTTCGATGCTATGATCCATGTGATCACTTATTGATCAGTACACTGTGGGCATGAAAGGTTCTAGCCATGCAGAAAAGTTACAGATAGGCAACCGGGGGGGGGGGGGGTCACATAATGTGTTTTTTCTTTTTCATGCATGCCTCTATATACATAAATACACACTGTTTCCGACACTTTCTTCTGTCAATCTGATGCCTGTCTGATGGATAAATACACATCACGTACATATGTCTACACCTGCCACTACTCCTGCTTCAGAGTCAGCATCAGAATGGCCTACGAGATTGGAGAGCTTCTCCTTTCAGTGCAATAGTCAAGTTAAAAGTATAAAAAAAATGTATAAGTAAAAAAGTCAGTTTAAGAAGTTGCAGGGAGGCTTTAAATATACAAGATATATACAAGATGAGATGCAGACTTGTGCACAGCATGAGAGGTAGATGGTAAAAAAAAATAGTCCAGATTTCTATGTTGTTCACATAATATTGCACAGCAGCAGAATGTGTATTAATTTTAGTGCAAGTGATGAATGGGTTTTAGTGCAAATGATGAATGGTATATACAGATGAGTAAAAGTCACATATGAATGTATTGCACATGAGTTGTTAAATAAATAAATACTGCTTCTTCCCATTCACACTTGCAGTCGTGTTCTGGCCTGTGTGCTGTGTCCAAACATCTCTGTGTGCAGAGCAGAGCTGCTTGCGTTGGGCCGCCCGTGCACACGGAGAGAGTAAGGCCAATACTACTCTCTACACAATCTTGTGAATCACAGTGGGAGGAGAGCAAGAAGGAGAAAACAACAGAATTGGAAATAAACCTGTCAAAATGGCTGTAGAGGACGATGTTAGTGAGCAAGGCTGTGAGAAAGTTCTGCACAGGCTACGATGGATTTCAACGTCTGTGGACTCCGTGTATCGTTCATGAGGTACATGTGTTATCCAACAGTCACTAATTAGGGTATTAGTGTATGTAAGTCAGTAGGCTGCAGTCAGCTGGGCTAATTTGAAGTTACACCAG
Source organism: Centropyge bicolor (assembly GCA_037975185.1). Lineage (NCBI taxonomy): Eukaryota > Metazoa > Chordata > Actinopteri > Pomacanthidae > Centropyge > Centropyge bicolor. Next base: position 7,981 of record JBBMOC010001625.1, on the reverse strand, counting down.
CCTCAAGCCTGTAGTCAGTTCAAACAAGACGTAATGAAAAAACATAAGAGTCAAGCTTCACTCAGCTGGCTCGATCTCACAAAGAGAGCAGCAGGAAATTATAGGCAACAACGCACATTTGAATCATCAGATTATATCGGATAAGGAAGCAACAAAAAACAAGTTAAAGCCATGTTTCAACGAAATCTCCGAAGGGAGAAAGTAACTTTCATCAGATTTGCAGTGTTGGGTCTGGCCACGACGGCTGCATTCATCACTTTACTGAAACTGGATTTCAAAGACGTGAACACTTCTCCCTCACGAGGGATACACAGATCTGTTATTACCCAAGAAACAAATGTGCTTAAAAACTAAATAGTTTTAGAAGACAACAGAGAAATGCAGGCACTAAAAAAATAATATCCACTCCTGCTTTGAATCTCAAGTCGCACACGTGCTCGTTTTTTTAATTTACCAGATACAAAGGCTTGAACCTGCTGCTGCTGAAATATTAAAAGTATGAACCTCTGTGGTAAAACTCAGGTATACAATGGCACTTTATGCCTCATTAGGAGGTGGAGAGAGGAATCCGCTCTACCCACTGATACTGAGGAGAATCGCTCCAGTTCTGCTCCGGCCCACGCTTCCCTCCCCGAGTCCGCTGAGACTGACGCGAGACAGAGTTTCTTCTTGTTTGGAGTTGCCAGTGTGGGAAGTGAAATACATGCGATGGAAATGTGTTTGGGTTGTCCCATTTGTCCTACTTTAAGTGTTCGCCTTCGCACCAGATACTTTTTTGCACTTGACGCCTTGTTGCCGTGCCAAACGTACTACACACGACACATGAAAGTACTATGAGTAATGGTGTTTGTGAGGCATCTGCATCTGACAGGCCTTCGAAAAGACAAAGGAATTTAAGCATTTAACAAATTCATCCTCAAGCCTCTGAACCCAAAGCAGTTTCACTTCACCTCTATAGAATCTGGTTAGTTCAAATTCAAAAAAATGTAAATCGTAAATGAGAGGTTATATTTCCCAACACAAACATCCAGCACATATAATTCCTTCAAGGACGTTTGAGACACATTTGCAAATCTGAAGCTAATTCCTATTTCTATAGCTTTTGGCTGATGAATGGTGTCGTTTTGGCATATTTGTAAAGAGAACAAGCCTTGCAGAGCTGCCGACGGCTCGTTGGGTTCTGAGGGTTAAATCGTGTGTGTGGATAAGCAGCTGGCANCTTCACTTAAGAAACCAGGATCAGTGCTCTCCTGTGGTTTCCGACTTCAACAGTTAACCCACCATCCTTTTTACCACATCACAGACAAACCACACTGTCAAAGAAACCACAGCCATGTCAGCTCTCTGTCTTCAGTGCAGTCCCATCCGAGTCTGCCGCCGTGACAGCCGCCGCTTTGTGACATAAGGGTGCCCTCCCCGAGACTGACTGGTGGGGAATTCATTTTGTCAAAGTGTCAGTGGCATCAAGCATCCAGCCGCAGCAGTGTGTCAACACTCAGGAGGAGGAGAGGGCAGCTGTAGAGGCTGAATGACAGATTCTCCTGGAGACGTTCACTGTATGGTGCATTTTTCTTGGCTCACTTCCTGCAGTGGTCTGTGTTAACGTTGTGGGAAAAAACCATAGACTGTATAAAATATGGACGTAGTGTCCGTGACGTCACCCATAGGTTTCTGAAGAGCGAAAATGAAGCAAATCGTAGTGCGCAGCCATCTTGGTAGCCTACCTCTGGTTACTCCAAATATGGACAAAGAGGTGGAGCTGAGGGCGGAGCTGAGGCGGGTCGAATGAACGCTATTGGCTGAAAAAAGCCGCAGAAAAAAGACGTTTTATTCAAAATAATCAAACTAGCTACGGCTAACCAGATTGGTTAAATGCTACATATCGTTGCTAGCCGGCTAACCCCACGACGATCTCTTTCCCAAACTCTTAGCCGGGGTGACGCCCTTTAGACCGTCAGTGGCTAGTTGTCAATCAAAGTGGCGCCACTTTGATTGACAGCTATGAATTGTGCATAATGATGTATGCTGTATATTTTAAATGAACGCCTTATAAAAAAATTCGCCCCCCCCCCAGAGTTGTCATGGAGTAGAAAAACAGCTTAAGAGACTAGAGCCATGTTTTGAACCAGGCTGTAAATATGTTTTTTTCTGTCGTAAAATCGGACATTTTAACATGGGACTCAAATGTAATTGACTCCCTTCTGCAGCCTGCTCTAGCGGTTTTTCGAGGAACTGCAGCTTTTTTGCACTTCCACATTGGCTTCATTTTTCAGCGCCGGAGGTTGCCGCTTGGAAAAAACACAAGAGGCATCGAGTGTGTGTGTGTGTAACAGGGTGGTAAATACACTTTTGGACATAACATTTTTGGTTTGTTTAAACATCTAATATTTGCCAACTTTTCTGTCTCCAGCTTCAAGTAAAAGCTCGAGGCTGTCCCGCTTTTCTTTGTCCCAAAATAATCCGAGCTTCAGCCCTCAATTGTTTTATTTTCAGTGTATGCTGGTTGCTGCAGTGAAGTTGGCTCACTAACGCCTGGCTTTATGGCAACATTTATCCACTTCAGGCTCTGTTTTCACTTGTTTTCTTATTAAATGCGATGTCATTTTTCTTGCCCGGAACACACTGGGCAGGAATATCACAGTCAAACGCTCCCATTAATCACCTGCTGTACAGAACAGCGGCCTGTAATGAAGAGCGGTGGCATTCATATGATCAGGGGTGAACATAACTCTTTAAGTCAGGCGCTCAGGAGATGATGTTAGGAACTGACCCCGTACATGGCGTGGTCTTAAACTACATCTTCCTCGCTGTTCTCCTCATTGTAGGTTTCTTTATTGGGTCAAATGAGTTGATGAGAATTGTGTGTAGATGAGAAACACATATTGATGATCGTTGCTGCCTTGTACACAAAGGTGCGTTTTGAAACTACCAATGTTACATATATCAGATTTTTATCATGCATGTATGCCAGTTATGTGCAAACCAAGCGGCAACCTCCAGCGCTGAAAAATGAGGCCAATGCGGAAGTGCAAAAAAGGTGCAGTTCCTCGAAACCGCTAGAGCAGGCCGCAGAAGGGAGTCAATTACATTTGACCCCCATGTTAAAATGTCCGATTTTACGACAGGAAAAAACATATTTACAGCCTGGTTCAAAACATGGCTCTAGTCTCATAAGCTGTTTTTCTACTCCATGACAACTCTGGGGGGGGGCGAATTTTTTTATAAGGCGTTAAAATATACAACATACATCATTATGCACAATTCATAGCTGTCAATCTAAGTGGCGCCACTTTGCTTGACAACTAGCCACTGACGGTCTAAAGGGACGTCACCCCGGCTAATTCTAGTCACTGAGTTTGGGAAAGAGATCGTTGTGGGGTTAGCCGGCTAGCAACGATATTTAGCATTTAACCTAGCTGGTTAGCCGTAGCTAGTTTGATTATTTCGAATAAAGCGGCTTTTTTCAGCCAATAGCGTTCATTCAGCCGGCCCATAGGACCCGCCTCAGCGCCGCCCTCGCTCCACCTCTTTGTCCATATTTGGAGTAACCGGAGGTAGGCTACCAAGATGGCTACGCACTACGATTTGCTTCACTTTTGCTCTTCAGAAACCGATGGGTGACGTCACAGACACTACATCCATATTTTATACAGTCTATGGCGCAAACCAGCATATGATAATATTTGGTAGTTCATGAGGAAAACTGTGAAGAGGCTGATGTTCAATTTTAATTTCACAAAAATATTTTACAAATTGTCCGAGACATTTTCTTCCAATGTGTCAATTAAGTTCATATACAGGACTCTCTTTGCCACTAACACCATTACAGTGTCCCTCCCTTTACAGTTATTACCCATCACACTCTCCTCAGAGTTATTTCTGCTGCGCCCTCAGATGAAGTTTAACACTAAAAGCTCATCTTCATTCCCTCACCGGCGAGGAATCCTTTTATGCAAATTTATTTCCTGACCTAAACCGAAGATGACAGGGATAGCTGCACTGTAATACATTTTCTTCTAGCTGAGTTTCATTTGTCACACACATTATTCAGACCACGTTTGGAGATTAGCAGGCGATCACACACACTTTACCATCTAAATATTTGAGAGAGGTTAAGTTGGTTCTAAACCGTGGCCAATTATGAGTTGTTGGAAATTGCGTAATAAAATGATTGTGTCTGTGTATGTATGTGTAGCTGTAGGAAGAGGCGTGACAGAGCACTTTGTGTGTGTGTGTGTGTGTGTGTGTGTGTGTGTGTGTAGGATGAGGCAAAGGCTTTCAGACAATCTGCTCCATTCACCCCCTGCTGGGCCACCAGCCTAAATCCATTTACATCCCTGAGCCGTTGTGAGGCTGACAGTCCAGCGCACACACACACACACACACACACACACACACACACACTGTACAGTATATACAGTGTAAAATCCTCATGCCGGTTTAAGCGCATACACCTCTGTGGTGTCTGGCTAACTCGGCAATGTTGTGAATTTGAATCTGTGCCATGACCTTTGTCACATGTGACTTTGTTTCCATAAACTCTGCAAAATATGATGCAACATATACATATATACTAATTTATTTATCCCTAAAATAATACTCCAATCAGTGCAATTTAGCCTATTGACACCTTTCATCAATAGGTCAGACACAGGAGAAACGCCCACTCAGAAAACACATGAACACCTAATTATCAGGTCTTCATGCTAATTCACAAACACACACACACACATACAAATATCAATACTCTGAGGCAAACACACGCAGGCCTTCATTAAGCTTTCACACTCACCTCATGCCTCCGTGGCTGACTGACGCTGCTGGCTTATGCTGGATTAACAGACCAAACAACGGAGTCTGGCAAAGGACTTCCTCAAACAGCGAATGAGCACCTTGTCATTTGAACGTAAACACATGGGATTAAGCGGAGGGAAAGGGGGGCGGAGCCTGGCAGCGTCAAAGACGAGTCTGTTGACAGGTGAGGAGATCATTAACCGGAGTGGCCTCTGCAAGGGATCATTGGACTTTTACTGAGTTCATAGAAGAAGCTTCATTGTTCTGCCAATGCCTCCATCTCTCAAGTGTATTGTTTATTGTCTTTCTTTCTTTAACTATTATTTAAAAAAGAAGTTTGAATCACGTGAGCTGTGTTTGCCAGTTTTGAAAGAGGCTCATAAATAAAATGGCTAGAACACTTAATAATTTCATTGGAGTGACAAATGCAATATTGAGGTCTTATCACTTCTTCCTCCAGGAAAAACAAAGATCTAATTTTAGTGCTGTCTGATTCATCGTATCCTGTAAAATGTTCCCTTAACACCTTAGCGGTAATCTAAAAAGCATTTCCTCTTTTGTTGGTGAGATGTAAGTCTTTCTTTAATATTTTACTCAGCAGTCAGTCTTCCAATATGGAGGCATGTGCAGGTGAACAGAAAATCCCTCAGAGGGCTGTAAATCCAAAAAGAGGATTAAAAATCAAGATGAGAAGATGGGAAAGAGAGAACAAATGACATTGAGGCAGCGAGGAGGACACTGATTCGTTAACAAAAAAATAAGTATTAAAACCAAAGATAAATGTTCATCTCCTGCAGCCATGCAGTTCATTTCTACTGGCTCTTATCCATGTTGAACATTTATGCAGCAAAATGTCAAATTAGACTTGAATGCATGAAGTGATTAGGCTACAGGTGGAACATTCATAGCGTGAGTCAGAGAACTTCACCATGAGAGAGTAGAGTGGGAGTGAATAGCGATGCTTAGTTTGTTTTGGAGCTCAGGGCTATTTCCTGGATTCCTGTGTACTCTCTCCCTCTCTCTCTCTCTGCCATGAGCTGCCTGATCTGACAGGTCATTGACCTGCCCAGTGGTCTGAGGTATGACTCACTCATCAGCCAAATCCCTCTCCCCCCCTCCTAGTGCAGACCACCCCGACCGCTCCTGCTGCTGCCGCACCAACGCCAAGCAAATTCACATAAACTACACATGCACAACATGGATGGATAAAGAAAAAAATATAAAGCAATAAGCTCTTATAATGCATGTGTACTTGCCTGCAGACACACTTATTAACATGCTATGTGTTTGTCATTTATCATGCAATCCATTTTTAATGAATGTCCCCGTCCACTCAGGGATTTTTCACTAAAAATGGTGAATCAGTATTCTGGTGGTTGAGCTCCAGCTTTTAGAGGTTAGAGACTATTACAGTATTCGACATAGGCAGGGGTCTGTTCTCCCCTCAGGGAATGAGGATTGATGGTGTTCATTTGAGACTGGGTCACATCTGAAACCTTGTGATAAATGTAGTGATGTCATTACCGCTGCAGGGTTGGGGGACCAGGGACATAATGGAAGAGGACCAGTAAAATCTTATGTAATCTGTTTTAATCGAGTGGTTTTAAGAGAGAAAAAAGGGGTTATATTTGTTCAAATACAGTGAGGCTGATGGGCTCCACGTCAATTCTGTTGGAGTGTTTTTAGGTAACATGATAACAGCTCACTTGAAAACAGTCTCTGCCAATATTGTCACACTAACAAAAAAAACGCCTATTCGCTAACTTCTATTATTCCGCACAGACAAAACCAGTTTTCTGTTCTGTTAAAACCTGGCGCCAAACAAACATTCCTGACAAACCAGTTTGGTCACAACCTCCGCTTTGGAGAAGATGAAAGCCACTAGCATCTTGGCTTACTTTCCAAGGAACAAGGATGCTTTGAATCATACTCATTAGATCAACAACTGTCCCTAATGTGCAAATACATATTGCTGAACAGTGGGCCAAGCATTGACCCATGAGGGACACCAAGGAATTAAAGTGATCAGAATCACTTACGTCGGCAAACATGGTGAACAGACAGAATTCCCAGAGTAAAAATAATGAAAGGTACATGATACAAGACCTCAAAGCAACAAGCAACTTCAACAAGTTACTGTAAGAACAGAGAGCAGATCTGTACATATCGGGGTTGTGGTATCATACCTGCAGGGAGCATGGTAGAAGGGATATCCGGGGTGAGGTATGTGATTGCAGTATCCAGACTGATTCCACATGGTGGCTTCTCTGGTTCCACGTGATGACAGTTTGCAAGTGCCGCCGCCGTTTCTTTCCTCCTTCTATTTCTAGTGCTGCGGAATCAGACAGAGGCTGCTGGGGAGTCACATTAATCAGCGTCTCTTCTCTCGTCTCTCGAGTGGCTCCATGGGGAGAAAAGGAGATGTGCTGGCGGGTTTGAGAACAGGGACGACTGAGATGATGAGGTGAGGAAATGAGTTAAGGGGCTGAGTCCACACAGGGAAGGAATGATGTCAGGTGAGTCGAGTCTGGTGTGGTTTACACACCTGGAAATGAAGTCTACTCCTGCCGCTGCCCGCCCCCTCCAACAATGGTACAAATGCTCAGCAGAGTCTGAGACGACCGCCCCAGGTGAAGTCTGACATCACAGGATACTCCTCTAATCCTGCCTCGAGCCAGTCATTTTCCCCCGCCACTCAGGTGTAATCAGGTATAACAGATGTCTTTGAGGTTAACCTTGCTGAGCTGTATCTTTTGCGTGTTAAATCATGCGGAATATGTGCCTCCACCTCACATCTCAATGATTTGCGCTTCCAGGGTTTTCGACCAGGCGCAGATCTACATCAGACAGTGTTCGAGATGGGCAGTAAATTTCAGAGACCTCCGTTCCTCCAGCAATCCCTGATGCCAAATAGCAGCTGTTTATATCTTTCACACGTGCAGCACATTCTCTCCAAAGTTCACAGGCACCACAAATCCATCTCTTCCCAACACGAGCAGGTTAAAATCCACAGTCCCTGCGTCCCTCCGCTGGATCTAGTTGGTCTCTGAGGTAGCCAGCTCCGGCACAAGCTCTTATTTCCCCAATCACAGGCTTCCCACCGGCTCTCCAGCCTCACGAACCAACAGTGGTGCGCGGAGCTGAATGACTGAGCATACTCACAGAGAGAGAGAGAGAGAGAGAGAGA
>JBBMOC010001624.1:0-10911 GCA_037975185.1 Centropyge bicolor | reverse complement strand
CGCACTACGATTTGCTTCATTTTTGCTCTTCAGAAACCTATGGGTGACGTCACGGACACTACGTCCATATTTTATACAGTCTATGGTAAAGACAAGAGGAGCTGCAGATCCAGGTTATAATTCGCTGCAGGTTCATCGCACCTTGTGACCCTTTTCACATTGATTTCACATTGTCATTTGATACATTGTTGTGCAACTTTAAGACATCACGAGTAGTTGTTTAAGCATTGCAGTCCAAATCATAGATAACCTACTGGTGGTCCGAGAGAAAAAGTCTGGGCTCTGTAGGATCCATCCTCTGTCCACTACGGATGTTTGCACAAAACTTCATGGTAATGCAGCTGGTGGTCGAGATAATTCTGGCTCCTGGAGCAGTGTGGTCCACAGACCAACAAACTGCACAGGACAGGATTCGGTTTCTGAAATAATCCACATCTAAACCTCTCAGTCGTGATGAGTCGGAGCACAAGGAGCTAAGTAGAGCTAATTTTTGTCCTCTGCCAAGCAGCTGATGCTGAATGATGCAATAACCTGCAGCTTCTGGCTGGACAAAATAAGAACAGACTCAATACTCTTTCTTTCAGAGATGAGAAATAATAATTCCCTTTCTGCAGCGTAAATCTTCAGTTGAAGTGTGATGCAGTAAAATTAAAAGCCTGATCGTAGCACAGCCGGAGCCAAGTGACATATTTCCATTAGGCACCGTGGCTCCTAAGCCCAGGATTTGCATGGTCTACCTCTCATTGAAAACCCATAAGCATAGCATGTGTCACATCTTCATGCATGCAAGAGTCACCTCATCTGTTACAGAATCTCCTGGGGCTACCTACAGTAATCTTCCAATAGACAAAGCCTTCAGGCAGTCCAGCTATCAAACACTCTCACTGCCCGTTTGTTTATGGATTTTCAACATGTTCCCTTGAAGAAATTAAGGTTTATCCCCACAGGATGTTCAACATTACGAGCCACTCGATACTTTTTGACACCAAAGTGACGAGGACAGTGACTCCTATACGGGGGGAGTTTCCAGGCCGGCTCGCTCACCCAAAGCAAAATATATAAATAAAGCTGTCCAATAAATTTGAAAATGCATCAAAGATGTGCACTGTGAACTCCCTGTAGGAGAAAATGTGTTTGATAAAAAGCCGGCCTCACGTCTAGCATGATAAATGGCACCACTCCATACCCCCTCTGCCAAAGAGGCAGCGAGCGGTAATAAGAATACAGTAAGTAGTGTCATTCATCCTGTGCCTGGAAGAGCACACTTCAAGCGCTACATGCCAAGAGTAGCACTATTCTGCAAATAGAGTGCACCTTCCAGAAATAATTGAAAGGTCCCTGCATACAAGGTAATAGAGTCGTCTTCTTTTTTAGATGTTCCTGTGTTGGGTAAATGGAGAATCAAAACACCAGTGGCGTTCCATTTCGTGGTTTCCTTATGCGTTAAGTTGTGTTTCTAAGTTTCATTTATGCGAAGGATGTTTTTCTATGACAGGACACAAAACAAAAAGAGAAATGTTATTACCCCTCTTGGTGTTTTTTTCTTAGCTGCATTGCAAATTCAGTGCAACTGGCAGACAAGAGTGCTGATATTGTCTCTTCTGGATAACCCTGGATTACGTTGAATAATGATTTTCACACTTCCTATAAGATGCATGGCGATGCATACGGTGTTGGCAGAGGTTTTTTCAACTGACTGACTTCCAATGAGGGCACAGGAGAGTTGAAGGGGGCTTTGGAGGGAGAGATGTAAAGCAACGTAAAGCTGGTCTTCTAAATACAACAGGAAGTTAGATCTTGTAGTTTGACCCTGTTTGGTTAGGTATGATTGGGGTTGGGCAGGTCAAAGTTGTCAAGGTAAATAAAGAGGCAAACTGTAGTTGTGTAATTGATACAAACTCCAGTTTCCCTCGTAGAATTCAGACGAGCTACAGACCCATGCACGGCATTCTGGGATTGCAGTATTTTCTAGTACATTCCTTGGTACCGGGCTCAATACTCTCAATACTGTTGTCATTATTTTTAAGTGCAGTCTGAACTCCTTAACACCTCTTAATGTACTGTAATTTAACTGAAGTTCAAGGTTGCTATTGATTACCAGTGATCTCTGTGCTGCTCTTTAAAACTGGCTCATGCTGTGTATTCCATCACACAGGTTTCATGTGATTTGCATATCATACAGAGGATATACAGACCAATGGTAGGTCGATAAGATAAGATCACTTTTATTGATCCCTCTTAGGGAAAATTCACTTGTTACAGCAGCAGAACCAGCAAACTGAAGTACAGTATTCAAAACAAATGGCTAAGTTAAAAATAAGGTAGCAATAACAAAAAATAAAGTGTCAATCGAAAAAAAATGGAGAAGTAGAAACAGTATTTAGTCTAAAGGAGGGAAAATATTTACACAATATTACATGTTTTTTCTTTGTTATTGACATCCAGAAGTATTTGACATACTGTATTCATATATGAGAATAAAGATGCTAGGAATGCTATTGCACAGACATTGTGGGGATAATTCCTACCTATTCCACAGTGAAGCAGAAATACAGTCATCAGTTCATTAGATAAAATACATGCACATTTCTGAAACACAGCGGCGTGGTTTTCAGAATGGTTGATGTGTTGGACAGCATAAGTGGGTTGTATTAAATGGGTTAAAACATGCGAAACCTCTGGCATGGTCATTCAGGTGACAGCTGATATAAAACCATGCCAGGTGTACTTTCAATGTGGATATTTTTAGCCCACTCGGTCTTATAGTTGAACTATCAGAGTGTTTCATTGTTGTCTTTCTAAACTGCTCCCTCTCTGTTACAGCCCACTTCCTTCCTACTCAGTGCTGTGCATAGACTCTGAAAGACTCCTAATGAATATAAAAGATAGGTTTTTGGTGAAGCTCCTCTCCTCAGAGCCCTGGGGCTTGTCGATGTGCTGGCCACTGGCCCAAACGCAGGAGACAGTGTTGGTGGTTGTTCGACAATGTGGCTTTGTTCATTCAATTCATTAGTATCGTCTTTGTAGTTGGACGGTTAGATGTAGCTTCTCTTTTCACATTTTACAGCATTAACATCAAGTTTAATACAGACAGAACACTGTTTATTAGAATGTTCAGAGTTGGGAGCACTGTTAAACAATCCTCTGTCACTGGCATTAATGGTGTGATTGTGACGGTAAATCAAAGGTCTGGACCAACTGAGGCAGAGTCTCAAACAGGTTGACGTAAGAAAAATAGTTTAATGACAAAAATGTTGACAAAAAGAGAAACGGGATCGGTTTCGGTGACGGGCGGCGAGCTGGCTGGAAACTCTGGCAGAGGAGCATGGCAAACGAGTGGCAGGAGCTGGATCTGAAGAAGAGCATGCAGTTAGGAAAAGGCGAAAAGTCAAAAAACACGTTCAGGAAAGAGCTCACTTTACAAGTTGTAGCATAAGATTGCGTTACACGAGGGAACCTCTGTGGCGAGACACTACCATGCGTGATAATCTGGCGTCGGAGCGGAGTCCGGACCAGCCTAATATGGGAGCGTTGATTGGCGTGATTGTGAGCAGGTAACCAGGAAGGGAGAGGGAAACCAGCCACGCCCCCTGTCACAACTGAAGCAGAAGAGAAAAAACACAAACACCAAAACATCGACCCATGACAGTGATTGACCAAAATTTCACAATCTGTCATGCAAGAACAGAAATAACTGCAATAGCAACAGTGTCATGCTAATCAAATAACATGTAGTACACAGAGATTTCTTCAATCATCAATCATAATTTGTAGGAATGCACATGAAACAGAAACCCCTGTAAGGTCTTAGATGATGATTCTAGTCATAACAGTATATTAATGTAATAATGTAATGTGTCTCATTTACGATGGCACAGATCAAATTCTATGATGATGTCATAACTGGACGAAATATCAGAAACACCCTTTCATATATGACATTCCACTTTAACACTTTAAAAACTGCAGTATAACGAAGTCATCCCACAAACAACTAAAGTAGTAGCAACAAAAACTAAACATGAATAACTACCTCTTATCACTGCGGCTCCAATTTACATTGTATTTCGTCATATAGATATTTGTACTTTTCACATTCCACTTCAGTATTAGTGCACTGTAAGATTAGAATCTACACAGAGGAGTGCAGCACTAAACACAGCTTCAACAGAATTAATTCTAGTGGCTTTTTTTCTGTAATTCCCAAGTTAATCACATATGCAAAATATTTTGAGTACTTCGCTTAATTAGCAAATTAGAATTTTAAACCAGAGCAGGAGAGTGAGCTAAATGATGTGATCCTGCTAACTAACCCACCTTCTCCCTCTGTGTCTTCAAGCATCAGTTCAGCTGGTGTTTGCACTGGTCTCACTGGGAACTGTGGGCCTGGGTGTCTTCACTAGTTCTTGTGAAGCATCTGGATGTTTCTGTTTTTCTGGATTTCAACCACTGTTCTCTTCACCTCTCAGCCCTGCCTTTCCTTTTTTTTTTAACTTTGTTATTCATGAAGAACGAGCTGGCAGCAGTCCTGTGCTCGCTCAGTGTTAAAAAAAATTCAAAGATACTTCCACAGAAATGGAAGAGGTGGGCGGAGACATGAGACTCAGCCAGGTAACTGACTGTGATTGGCTGTGGGAGGAGGACAGACGTGAGGGAGATGACAGATCCACAGTGGGCTGGTCAGCCGACATGACTGGGCCAAAGCTCTCATTATCTATCTCATCTTTTTGTCTTCACTGTGCCAATGGTCCAATTTGTGTAGCAGCCCAGCAGGAAACCAGGAAATCCTCCCACTCCACCTTGAAGTACCACTCATATTAAGCAGCGGTCACAACCAACACACTGACAGTGAATGTAATGATGGAACGTGTGATGCAGTTCCCCTTCAATCATAAATATAAATAATAACACTGTTTGGAGTCTTGACACATCCTTGTTTCCTTACACTGTCTTTCTAACAACACGGGTTGCCATTTGGACAAAATTTGGACTTTTGGGCTAATCACGAAATTCTACAGCAGGAAATGAGATGACCTTTAAAAATCAAAGTTGTGGTGTGACAATGAGATAGTCGATATCATTTTCAACTCAATGTGTGTCTGCTTCAATTGACTTTCACTTCTTGTTATAAACCCTCATATGTATTCAAATGTAACCTTTGTGGATTTTCACCACTAGTAGTGCTATTGAGCAATGTTTTGAAGAATGGGCCATGCTATTGCTGCTGGTCCAACACTGGTGCAGGTAGAATACATGCGGCAACCTCCGGCGCTGAAAAATGAAGCCAATGCGGAAGTGCAAACAAGCTGCAGTTCCTCGAATAACCACTAGAGCAGGCTGCAGAAGGGAGTCAATTACATTTAAGCCCCATGTTAAAATGTCCGATTTTACGACAGAAAAAAACATATTTACAGCCTGGTTCAAAACATGGCTCTAGTCTCATAAGCTGTTTTTCTACTCCATGACAACTCTGGGGGGGGGCGAATTTTTTTATAAGGCGTTCGTTTAAACTATACAGCATACATCATTATGCACAATTCATAGCTGTCAATCTAAGTGGCGCCACTTTGATTGACAGCTATGAACTGACGGTCTAAAGGGCGACACCCCGGCTAATTCTAGTCACTAAGTTTGGGAAAGAGATCGTCGTGGGGTTAGCCGGCTAGCAACGATATTTAGCATTTAACCTAGCTGGTTAGCCGTAGCTAGTTTGATTATTTCGAATAAAGTGGCTTTTTTCAGCGGCTTTTTTCAGCCAATAGCGTTCATTCAACCCGCCTCAGCTCCGCCCTCGCTCTACCTCTTTGTCCATATTTGAAGTAACCGGAGGTAGGCTACCAAGATGGCTACGCACTACGATTTGCTTTTTGCTCTTCAGAAACCTATGGGTGACATCACGGACACTACGTCCATATTTTATAGTCTATGGTAGAATATGACATATGTAGCGAACAGAGCTACCAGCAAATGTGGATATAAAAAAATGTACACTTTGGAATATTTTTAAAAATCAGCTTTGCAAATGTTTTATATGGAAGGAACTGCATTTGTTATACCTCAAGGATATAGCCAGTGTGTTTGGATGAATCACACTGATTGTAAACAGAAACTTTGTTTGCACAAAAACTGCACAGGCCACCTTTCCATTCACTGAACATAATGATTTCTGTTTAGACTGTACATACCTCACACTGGCTCATTGTGTACGCCATACATTTCATGGGTACACACATTCTACTGTACATATCACTCCATTGTGCTGTACATTTATGTGATGTTGGTTTTGTATAGGGACAGCATACATAAAGCATGATCCAATGTCACATACCACAGCATTAATAGGCTGAGCCATTTTGCCCTTTGCCCCTCTATAGATGAGCCTTTAAACTACACATAAAACCCAACAAAGAAATACATACAAATCAACAGACCTTCATTATACTGGCACCACAGTGCTAGTATAATGTATCTCGATTCTCAGATACACCTAAAGATGGTATATAATGCTCATGTTAACTGTATATTGACTACAATCACCCGTGTATTTTCTCCATGTGGCGCTCAGTCTGCCAGAGTCTAATGGAGGCAGGGGGATCAGCCACCAGGCAAGGAGACGCTGGCTGGGGGAAGCGAGGGGGGATTAGATCACAGAACTCAAAAAAACACTGTGTCCTCTATAATCAAAACATGGCTACAGCCTCCAATATGTACTGTAAGTCAGAATCCCTGAAGTAAGTCCGGATCAATTCATCCCCGTCTATCTGTAATACATTTTGAAGGATGATATTTTTAGGGCTGACCTTTTCTGTATCACGTCATGTACCAGTATACGACCACTAAATTGGGAAATGTTACTTTAGAGGGAAACAAGTGATATGTACTTTTTAAAGGTAACTTTTTTTTCTCCTTATCGATCAATATGGGAAGGAGAGCTGGAGGTGGAGGCAGACAGCAGAGAGACAGGAGAAATACCAACCACAGGACGCGACACTGCGCTTCCTCTGGCTTTGTTACTGCCTTTTTCTGCTTCGTTTGTCGGTGCAGCTGTTAGTGCTGTGTGTGATGGAAACATTGTGTTGAATTATAATAATTAAACCAGTGATAAAGCGATGTGGACTAATGTCAGATGGTGCCAAATCGAGAATGAGTCATGCATGTAAACCAGAGCAACCGCTGTCTGCAGGTTCAATGTGCCTGAGCAGCAGATAGCAGAAATTTCTTGCATCATAAATCCTCATTATTTGCCATCTGAAGAAAATTTTTAATACGTATTCTGTACATTTATGAAGACAACTTTCAAACATAGCTGCTTTAAAGTCATTTAAAATAGTTAAAGTCGACTAGAATTCAGAGATATACTATAATACCCTCACTATTATCAATTTAACGTTGCACTTGCTGTAATAAGAATATAGAGATGGAGTTAACGTTCCTGTGAACAGTTCCACTTGTGGATAAGAACGATGGCAAGACAAGTACATTAACACTGCACTTTTATGCTGGAAAAAAGGCCCCTCCAAAAATAAGTTAAAAAATATATATATATATATTTTTGCTTGTAATAAGTGAAAAAATCTGCCAATGGAACAAGTGAAAATTATCTTGATAAGGTTTCTTGAAATATATTGAATTCTTGAAATATTTTAGTTGTATTGTGAAGTTTCAAGTTAAGTCTGTTAACTTGAAACAAGATGATTCATCTTTTACAAATAGCACAGCAGCTTAAAAACCTTATGGCTTGTTTCATCTGAGATATGACTCAAAACAAGATGTTTTCAAGACTGTTTCACTTAACAAGATATTTAAGATGCACCGTTTAAAAACAAGTTTCTATATCTTACTGAAATGTTACTCGTTAGGTGATTGTGTCTTATATTAAGTGTGATGAGATATTTTGACTAGAAATTAGAAAAATATACTTGGTAAGATTTTGAGTTTTTGCAGTGTATGTGTTACACAAACAATCAATTGATTATATTTTCTGCTCATCCTGGTTAAGTTCATTGCAAATGAAGATAAGAAAGAGAAAAATTTCCAGTATGTGAACAATCTGTCATGTATGTGCCAGACGACACGTCGCAGCCCAGCAACAAGCCAACTTCACGCTCACCCTGTGTGACACTCAGTGTTGCACCCGAACGCGTTCAAAGAACGTTCGTTCATGAACTAACTCATATTTTGGGTGAACGTGAACGTCCCGTTCATTTTTGCTTGATGAACGTTAAATTGTGAACGCACTCATTCTGCTGTTTCTTGAACGGCACTCTGATTTCGTTCAGATTACGTTCGTGCCAGATTTCCAGAGCCCTCGGCGAAAAACCAAGCTAAAACAGTAAAAACACATTGTAAACGACCATTAAAATGTCGCGGATAACCACCCGATCTGGCAACCGCAAGTCCTGCCTGTCGCTCTACCAACTTCGTCATCAGCGGTCCTCAGTCTCGTCACAATTCACATGTGTGCAAGGCTATGGTGCAAGGAAGGAGGATGCGTTTACTGAGAAACAAATTCCCATACAGTCGGGAATTAGCTCGTAGTTCGTGGCAACGTAAAAAAAAAAAAGAAGAAGAACTAAAAAAGAACGAAATAGTTCATTTTGGGGAAGCATGAACTTTAGTTCACAATTTTGAATTATGAACGATGAACTGAACTAGTTCATTTTAAAAGGTTTGAACTGAACTTTGAACTAGTTCATATAGAAAGTGAACTTTCCCAACACTGGTGACACTCACCTCCAAGGCAGCTTGTTACTACTGAACTTGTAAATATTCCCAAAAGAGTCACATAGTGTTTTTATAGTTTCATTAGAAAATAGCAGAGTGATTTCTTTCTTCTTAGTGGACGTTACTCAAGCTGAGTGATATGAATTGGTTTTGAATCACTTTCAGCCATGTATTGATATGATGCATTTGGAGCATTGGCCAGTGCTCGAGAGTTGCAGTGCCACATTTTGAATGTAATTAATAATACTCTCATTTCCCAGCAGTGTTTGGTAGCTGTTTTCAAAAATCATGTAGTCAAGTTAAATTGTCCACTAAGATGTGCATGAGAGCTGCTGTTGCTCCACCAGCGATTGCACTCTCGTCCTTCTGATTTAGCATCAATTGCACCACAACATAACGAGCACATTTATTTTCACATTAGTTAAAATGTGTCTTGTTAGTTAGTAGCTTGTAGTGGAGCCTGCTGCTTTCAACCAAGGTGTGCTGTAACCTAGCCTGTTTATGTGTTTTCAATAGGACTACACCTTTTTAACACTAGAACCACCAACGTTCCAATAAGTCTATAAAGAGCCACCAGGTCATTTCTGCCCCCTGACACAATATCAGTGTCACAACTACAGATGCAGGAAGTCATTAAATTCATTATAATCTTTACAAGGTGAATTGGACCATAAACACATTGAATAATTCAATAGTTGTAGAATTAGAACATCAGCTAAAATTTGAAACAATTCTTAATAATCAAGGGGGATTTTGTTTAGACGACTGTGAGCAAATGAGCACTGTTCTCCTTCACACACACAGGTTTGTTTTTCTATTCTTGTGAGGACCTTCCATTGACATAATGCAATCCCTACCCCCTTACCCAACCCTAACCGTCACAACTGAATGTCTAACCCTAACCTTTACCCAAACCATAAAATTTTTTGTATTTGTAACCTGAACCCTAAAACCAAGGCATCCTAGTATAATCCTTGTGAGGACCAGGCAAAATGTCCTCACAAGAAAGGTTGTTTGTCAAGGGTTGGTCCTCACAAGGATAGCAAAACATGCACACACGTACGCACTACTCACAATCAGTGAGCACACCGCATGTAGACACTTCACACACAATTTAGCCGTTTGGTCTTGATGCATTTTCGCTTTACATTGCGATTTCTCTTCCTCTCTTCAGGCGTGGTCGGCACGTTTGCCAACAGCACATGTGTTATTTTTGATTTGATGGACTCACTGTGCGACTGCGTGCTGAGCTCCAGGATGAACTCTCGCCTGTTGATATTCATCTCCATGTAGCTTCCACACAGGACGCACGTGTTGATCGCAGCCAGGTCTGTTGTGTTGTTATTGTCTATCACTCGAACCTTGGTGTTGTTGTGGAAGTGATCGTCTTCTCGTAGCCCTGCCGGTTGGATGCAGACATCCTGCTTTTCTTTTCTTTGGTAAATGGAGAGGGTTGCCTTGTCGCTCTGCATCACAGGGCGAATCCCTCCTCAGACACAGACGTCCACTGACCATATATGTTGTCTCCACATCAGCAGAACTCGATTCTGAAGTTGCCAGGTTTCGTCTGCGTGAACTGAGTGAAGGGGCAGCACAGTTTCACGGTTCCAGCCGCTCATCCACTGTAAACTCTGCCTCTGGTTTTGATGATGCGATGCTGTTGTGTGTCAGCCCACACCTCAGTCGCCAGCTCCAGCAAGCCTTTCCTTGACTTCTGGTGTTAATGACAGAAATGTTAGGTGTCATAGCAGGAAACGTGCGGGTGTAATCAGTAACATTAATGATGGCTGCTAATGAAGTTCTGCCAGTTCGAGGGCCCTGCGGCGTCCGTGATGCGTTCATCAATCACAGGCTGCACGCCGAGAAGACAAGCAGAAGAATTAAAAACACCTGTGTAAATGTAAAGATAAGCTGAGCGCGATTTAGCATGTGTGTGTGTGTTGGATTTGTGTGATTGTCAGCCAGCACCTACTTTGAATGTAAGTGACTAAGATTGGCCAAAGTAACCATGTGACTTGCTACAATAAGGAATGTGACTAACACTGTGCTGGAGAATGACGGTAACCTGCTCCCACTGTTTTGCAAACATAGACTCATGTGTTTGATCAGACTGCTGAGAGATAAGCTCGGGAAGTTTAGACCTCTGAAGGCATAGACTGTATAAAATATGGACGTAGTGTCCGTGAC
>JBBMOC010001623.1:0-10916 GCA_037975185.1 Centropyge bicolor | reverse complement strand
ATGTACAGTTTGCACAGAGAGCTTCATTATGAGTCACGAGTGTCTGAATTATTGGACGAAACTTCGCAGATTCTTGTGGAGACTGGGTCGTCGCTGGGGCAGAAAACAGGATGCAGTGCATATACAAATGAAAGACTTATAAATGCGTATACTGAGAAATATGCAGCACATATTGTGGAGTGTAAACATTTGCTGATTAGCGCTAAACACAAAGAACCCCTGAGGCTGATGGGAATGTTTTGCAGGTATTTGGTCATAAATTTAAAATTTTGGCTCTAGATGAAGAAGGTGGGAGGATGAAAGTTATTACAGTTCAACCTCTGGAGACCATGAATGTCTGCACTGACTCACAGCAATTCATCCAACAGCTGTCAAGATAGTTCCATAAAAAAACTCCACCTCAAAGTCAACCTCATGGTGTTGCAAGTGGATCATTAAAGTCAGCAGAATACATCATGTGAAGATGTTTAAATACTTTACAGGATAAGGGAAAACTTTGACCTGCTCCTGGAACTTGACGAAAACTCTGTGGATCACCAAAGTTATGAGAATACATCGTTTGGGGACCTTGAATAGCTGTTGGACAATCCATCTGATTTTGGGTCACCATCTGATGCCATTGTAACTACTGTGAGCCCAAGTTGACCACAACTGCTGCCCTCCACATAAAGGCCAGTTACAAACTTTTCAGAGTCACACATAAAGCTGGTGCAGGTGGTTGGCATTAGGGATGAGCCGGATCCTCGTTTCAGACGAGTATCCATTACGGATAATACATTTCGGACGAATACGATTATGATACGAGTAAAATTCGTTAATATCTGTGCTCGTGCTGAAGGAAAATGATTGGCCAGTCACACACAGCGCCCGCCCCTCCCTACACAGACACGTCTCTGCACATCTCTTGCAACATACACGCGGTGCATTTGACAAGACAGAGCTGAAAACAGCTCGTGTCGCGTCGGTCACTGCTTCCGCTCAGGTCGGATTTTTTTATTTTTATTTTCTTTTACCGTCTGCTTGCTCTTAGTTTGGCTGGTGATATGAAGTCAGTTGAAAAACTTTGCTCGTACTGAACGCGGTGCTGTTGAGAAGAACACAGTGAACAAGGCTGACATATTATTTCCCTGTTTGCCATCACTGGATGTTTGCATGAATCATGAAGTTCACACAGATCATTAAAAAATAAACAGTCTCACAGACCACTTACACACATACACACATATAGCTGTAGCTGAACACACAAAGTAGCCTATATTAATATTGTTATTGTATGTGGCTGCATGCAGTATCTGACACTTTCTCTCTGCAGTTCATGAAAATAATATTATAAATATTATTGAGATATACTGTATATAGGCTTTGAATACAGTAGATTAGCAACTTCTGATCAATCCATATCAATTTCAGACTTAAAATAATGTACCGTTTTAAGCCCCACCCATTTCTGCAATCACTTCCGGTTTAGGCCCCGCCCACTCCGAGTACAGATACAGATACAGATAATGTAGATGGTTAAACAGATACAGATACAGATAGTGGTGTACTCGCTCATCCTCATCCTCATCATCATAGTTGGCATTAAGTATTAGAAAAAACTGAAAGAATGTGAGAATGTGTGACATTTGGTTTGGGATCACAAAGCAAAGCAACCATCAATCTGGACTACAAACCACTTTATTAAAAGAATAATCAAGAAATACCTTTTCCCTAAAAGACCTCAACAGCCTGATGCTCCGTCCTTTTATGTTCGCCCAAGCTATTAATTTTTGTCATGAAGATTTACATCCCTCTGAAAACCTGTATAAACGTTTGCTCCACGTATAAAAGGCGAGCTTAACTGGATTTAAAAGGATTCGCTTTCCACTTCAGCTCTGTCCACTCGCGTTGAGGAGCTGCAGACGCGAGAGCAGGCAGAGGAGAAGCCGCGCTTTTATTGGATGCATGTGGAACGTCTGAAGCCCGTCGGATCAAGGTGAATTTAGAGGCCTTTCTGTACGCTTTGTTTACGTCTGCTCTTGTAAACACACGGCACAATGTGGCTGTTGTCGGCAGTTACATTATGCAAACCATCGGCGATTCGATCACACAGCAGATAGTTCAGCCACGAGTTTGACTAAACAAATGAGAGTGACTATACCCTGATGTAGCCTCTATAGCCCAGATACAAACACACACAGGCTGTACATGAATGCATACGTGTCTTTCTCTCTCTCTCTCTCTCTCTCTCTCTCTCTCTCTCCCACTCTTAATCCAAGGACCCTTTACCTTCTATAGGCCACGGCGAGCCGACCAGCCCGAGGCTTGCGGTGATTGATGACTTCAGCCAGGGCCAGGCTGCAACCACAGACGCACACAAACACACATCACTCAGCCCAAAGATAAGCAAGTGGTACGCAAGCCGCCAATGACCCTAAGTGCTCGGCAAACACAGGTAACACTGGCCTCGTTTCAAAAAGGGTCATTACTTAACCGCAGCTGGCTACCACTACAGAAGGAAAAAAACCTGAGAGGGGCGATATCAGCCTCCCTTCATCTCTTCATCTGCTAATTCCATCGAATCACTGGCTCTGTTTTCAGCAGCATCTCTGGGATTCCCTCAGCAATGATGCTCGCTCGAATGAATAATAGGGCTTCATGGGAAATTTTCTCGGTGCACTGCCAGAAAGATGTGCCTGAGGTGGGGTTTGATGTAAACAACTGTCCATGAAATGCAACATGGGATGGAACACAGAGGGAGGACTTTACCAAGGTTTTCATCTGTCTACAAAGACTTGAAGAATGAATCATGGTGGATGAATATCTTAGTAAAGTATATTGAATTTTCTTTAATTTGTCAATTTGTGTGACGGACTCTATAAACTCCACTGGCGGTGGCGCATTTACAGATGTACTGGCAACCACTGCTTGAATATACAGAGCATATGGATCAAAGGGACGAGTGGTTTGAGAGGGTTTTATGGACATTTTGATCCTATGTCCTGATTCTGGATGCCATGCTATAGTAAATGCTGTGAGCCCAAGCCTGTCCACACCATAGACTGTATAAAATATGGACGTAGTGTCCGTGACGTCACCCATAGGTTTCTGAAGAGCAAAAATGAAGCAAATCGTAGTGCGCAGCCATCTTGGTAGCCTACCTCTGATTACTCCAAATATGGACAAAGAGGTGGTCCTATGGGCCGGCTGAATGAACGCTATTGGCTGAAAAAAGCCGCTTTATTCGAAATAATCAAACTAGCTATGGCTAACCAGCTAGGTTAAATGCTAAATATCGTTGCTAGCCGGCTAACTGCACGACGATCTCTTTCCCAAACTCAGTGACTAGAATTAGCCGGGGTGACGCCCTTTAGACCGTCAGTGGCTAGTTGTCAATCAAAGTGGCGCCACTTAGATTGACAGCTATGAATTGTGCATAATGATGTATGCTGTATAAAACGAACGCCTTATAAAAAAATTCGCCCCCCCCAGAGTTGTCATGGAGTAGAAAAATAGCTTATGAGACTAGAGCCATGTTTTGAACCAGGCTCTAAATATGTTTTTTTCTGTGGTAAAATCGGACATTTTAACATGGGGCTCAAATGTAATTGACTCCCTTCTGCGGCCTGCTCTAGTGGTTATTCAAGGAACTGCAGCTTTTTTGCACTTCTGCATTGGCTTCATTTTTCAGCGCCGGAGGTTGCTGCTTGGTCCACACTGGCCGTTGCCAACAAAGAAACAAGCTACAAACTCTTTGGAGCTAACGTTCAAGTAGCATTTGTTACTCAAAGGACAGGTTTTTAGTGGAGAATTTCTTTAAACTGATGGACAACAATGTTCATAAGTGTGTAGTTGTGTACTCCACAGCCAGGACTCAGCGGTAAGAAGTCCTCTCTTCCATCTTCCCCATCCCCTCCTTGTGCAACAGGCCGGCGCAGGCAGATGAAAGACACGTCCACAGCGAGCCCTGGCTCCAGCCCCCCTCCATCCATCACAATCAACGGCAGCATTGGGCCCAATTAGGCCTCCGGAACACTCAGGGCCACGGCTTGATTGTTAACACTGTGAAAACACAGAGAGAAGGAGGGGGGCGCGCAGGGTTGATGGGGGGGCGATGATGGGATGCTGAAAGCGTAGGGGGACTTTGGGGAGAGATGGAGGGGAATGGGGGGGGGGGGGTCAGATAGCTGGCGGCCCCATTTCCTCTCTAATGGCCTCAGAACGAGGGAATATGAGGGAATGTTGCCCCGTAAAGCAGGTGACCTGGAGGAAAGGGGGCAACCACACCCACCTCCGAACCCTCATTTGACTTGGACAACACACACACACACACACACACACACACATATGCACACAAGCCATTAAAAGAAAGAAATGGATGGTCATGCATGAGCACAATTATGCATGCAAGGCGCGTTAAAAAGCACACACAGGGGAAAGCCATAAACACAAATTATGAGCAAAAGTGCGCCAAGCAGAGGTTGTTCCTGAACATAATCATGCATGTAACACACACACAAAAGCATGCGGTGTCATTTCCAAGCAATGCCATAACCCCCACCACCACTAATCACTGATTTGTCTCAGTTCCCTCATTGAAAAGCCATTAAAGAGCTGCAGCACATTCGGCCGTGTTAGTCAGCCTGATTTCCATTTTCTGCAGGATTTAAAGCAAACAGCCGAGTGAAACACCTGGATTGGCTTGCTAGAGCAATTCGGGAATCCTTTGCTAAATTTGTGCGTGAGTCTTTCAAAAAGTTGTTTCAGAAAGTATAATGAAATTTGGATGCTCAAGCAAGGGAACTGGTGAAGTGATACTGATCATCTCACACTTTAAAATTAGATTAGATTATATTCCAAATTTTACAACTACTACTTAAGTGACAATCGTTAAATGTTGTAAATGTGACTCTGCTTTCTGTAAATATACAAACATGGGAAAATGAATGGTGACACTGATCGAACAAATGACGTCTAATCATTATTGTAACATTATTGGCAGAATGTGCAAATTTCTATATATTGTGAATTGGTTTTGTAAAATGTAACATTCACAGTTTACATCATTGTTAAACTGATCATGTGTCAGGCCCATAGACTGTATAAAATATGGACGTAGTGTCAATGACGTCACCCATAGGTTTTTGAAGAGCAAAAATGAAGCAAATCGTAGTGTGTAGCCATCTTGGTAGCCTACCTCCGGTTACTCCAAATACGGACAAAGAGGTGGAGCGAAGGCGGAGCTGAGGCGGGTCCTATGGGCCGGCTGAATGAACGCTATTGGCTGAAAAAAGCCGCTTTATTGGAAATAATCAAACTAGCTACGGCTAACCAGCTAGGTTAAATGCTAAATATCGTTGCTAGCCGGCTAACCCCACGACAATCTCTTTCCCAAACTCAGTGACTAGAATTAGCCGGGGTGACGCCCTTTAGACCGTCAGTGGCTAGTTGTCAATCAAAGTGGCGCCACTTAGATTGACAGCTATGAATTGTGCATAATGATGTATGCTGTATATTTTAAACGAACGCCTTATAAAAAAATTCGCCCCCCCAGAGTTGTCATGGAGTAGAAAAACAGCTTATGAGACTAGAGCCATGTTTTGAACCAGGCTGTAAATATGTTTTTTTCTGTGGTAAAATCAGACATTTTAACATGGGGCTCAAATGTAATTGACTCCCTTCTGTGGCCTGCTCTAGTGGTTATTTGAGGAACTGCAGCTTTTTTGCACTTCCGCATTGGCTTCATTTTTCAGCACCGGAGGTTGCTGCTTGGTCAGGCCATGTGACCATATTTCATAGCACCTTGTTACTCTTTACATTTAGTTCATTTAGCTACATGACAAAAACATCTCTATGTAAGAACTAGTTTGTGTAGCGTAGCTCTGTTTAGTTTAATGATGTGTGAAACTCCACCTATTGAATGTTTCCGTTGTAAGACGGCTCAGAGCCTGATAAGGGCATCAAGTCATCATCATTACTCTCTCTAATCATTGCAGACACTGCCAAGAAGTGCAGCCAACAGGTAACCCTCCAACCCCCATGAGAAAATCAGGTCAGCTACTTAAATCCTCCCTCTCCTCTGGAAACACGTTTGGCCTTGAGTCCTTCTTTTCGGCCATTTGTGCAGAGCGTTCTGGTGGATTGGGTTGATGCGATGGAGCGTATGAGCTGTGACACACTGCTCTCTGGTTCGCTCACTGACTGAGTCATGGTCTGTTTTGAATCGTTCTTCTCCAGCGTCCTTGCTCTATGTGCCAAGCTCTAAGCAGAACCTACTGTTCCTACCATTTCTGGTAATACAATCTAACTTCATTTGAGTTAATAAGTGAAACCAACTGGGCTCTGTCTCTCTTTTTTTCGGTTTGTGTGAGAGCGGGTGGGTGGGACGTTTGAAAATATTAGTTTTTCATAGCGTGCATTGTGTGTTGCTGCACATGCACACATGGTTTTATGTGTGTGTGTGTGTGTGTGTGTGTGTGTGTGTGTGGATGGAGATACTGGTGTCAAATGGTAGCCTTTGAAAAGTAAAGACTAAAAGCACTGACATGGATGTTTGTTTTTTGGTCCTTGCATGTGCGTGAGTGCATATGTAACTGTGGTTATTAAGTCATAAATGCTCACCAGATGTGCTATTTTTAGCCGGGCTCTCCATTCCACAGTGAAGACACCCTCACTGTCGCAGCTCGACCTGTGTTTGTCCCGGGGGCTGGAAGTGGGTGGCGGCGGTGGCAGTGGTCTGTGTTGGTTTATGTGTAACTTAAATCCATCTCTCTGCGTTGGTCTCTTCCTCTGTCAATGGCCTCCTCCTCCCTCTCTGCAGCGGAAAGCTTTTTTTTCTCCTAAGGGGGAATGAGAGGGTTCACTTAGACTTAGACTTAGACTTTCTTTATTGTCATTACAGAATATACACAGCAGTGCAAGCTGGGTAACGAAATTCTGATGCAATGGCTTCCAACAAAGAGTCAGCAACAATAGTGTCAGTCAGTGGAGTATAAAAATATGAAAAAGAGATATAAATATATACTATATATAAATATGGTGCTATGGGCTGTGTATAGACATATGTAAATGAACAAAAGTTATATACAGGTTATTGCACAGAGCAAGTAGCAGCAAGTTGAATTATTGCACTAAGTAGTTGTATTGACTGTAAAAGTGAATATAGATATCTAGCATAAATATACAGAAAATAAATATACAGAAAAATATTGCATATGGTGAACATGACAGCTGTTTCCTTGAAAATTTAAAGTGACATTTGTAGTTTAAATTAAATATTGAAATTAAGAGGTAATTGTCCGTCAACCCAAGAGTATTGTCCTTAACAGAGTGTTTATTCTTTGTCCATGTGGTGTGCTGAGTTGGGTAGATGAAGGAGAGGAGGAGGGGTGGGGGGGCTGTGTGTTGAGAGGGGGGGACGTGACGGATGAGAGAACCTGTGAGGTGGAATGGAGAATGGATGTGCGGGTGTAGTTTATACCCCTATCCTCTATACAATAGAGCAGAAGCAGCCCCTGCCCTGCCCACAGCCGCAGACAGCCGTGTCCGACCGGCCTGACAACAACACTAAAGGTGTGGAATTGCAATTGTGAGGACGTATTTTCCCTGCCTTCACGCTCTATATGCACAAGGCGGAGGCCAGCCAGCCGGTGTGTGTGTGTGTGTGTCTACGCATGTGTGTGTGTTCAGAAAGCTTGTGATCAAGCTCATGAACCACGCATGATTTAATGGAAGTCTGGAGAAGGCTCTGCTGTTAAAGTATGATTAAGCTCACTATAACAAACATGTACAATCAAACCAGATGTACATGTGTATTTGGCTGGCTGCCATACAGTTATGAAAAAACCCCTCCGCTCACCTAACACACACACACACACACACACACACACACACACACACACACACACACAGGATGTACTGTGCTGCATGCATAGAGGAAGACTGACATGTCACGCTAAGGGGTTAAAGGGTTGTAATGTTTTGCTATTAGACCGAGAGGAGGGTGAACAAACACACAGAGTTCCCTGGGAGACTCTTCTGGTTTCTGCTCCACTGTGTGCGTGTGTGTGTCCTTCATGAATTTCTTCACATTCCAGAGGATCAGTGTTAGGAAGCTCAGTGTCCTGCCAGCTGTGGGTAGATTTAATGTGTCTGCCACTCACTGCTGCAGCAGAGTGAAGTGGCTGCAGCACTTCCTCTGGTTTTCCTCGCACCTGGAGCTCGAAGATATCCAACGTTTTGCTCAAGGGCACTTCAGCACAGCCTTTTGATTCGTTACTTGTGTCTTAAGGCTTTTTCCTCTGTGTGTGGGAATACGTATGTGCGTGCACTCATAGACTGTATAAAATATGGACGTAGTGTCCGTGATGTCACCCATAGGTTTCTGAAGAGCAAAAATGAAGCAAATCGTAGTGCGCAGCCATCTTGGTAGCCTACCTCCGGTTACTCCAAATATGGACAAAGAGGTGGAGCGAGGGCGGAGCTGAGGCGGGTCGAATGAACGCTACTGGCTGAAAAAAGCTGCTTTATTGGAAATAATCAAACTAGCTACGGCTAACCAGCTAGGTTAAATGCTAAATATCGTTGCTAGCCGACTAACCCCACGACGATCTCTTTCCCAAACTCAGTGACTAGAATTAGCCGGGGTGACGCCCTTTAGACCGTCAGTGGCTAGCTGTCAATCAAAGTGGCGCCACTTAGATTGACAGCTATGAATTGTACATAATGATGTATGCTGTATATTTTAAACGAACGCCTTATAAGAAAATTCGCCCCCCCCAGAGTTGTCATGGAGTAGAAAAACAGCTTATGAGACTAGAGCCATGTTTTGAACCAGGCTGTAAATATGTTTTTTTCTGTGGTAAAATCGGACATTTTAACATGGGGCTCAAATGTAATTGACTCCCTTCTGCGGCCTGCTCTAGTGGTTATTCAAGGAACTGCAGCTTTTTTGCACTTCTGCATTGGCTTCATTTTTCAGCGCCGGAGGTTGCCGCTTGCGTGCAAATCATGCAGGAAATTGAAGGCAACAGAGCACAGAAGAGAGCCAAAGCATAGTGAAGCGAATGATGATGTTGAGGAAAATCTGAAAAAAAAAAACGTGCCGCAACACTCACTTCAGGTGTGAATCTCTTCCTCCAGTGAGTGGCACACTAATTACAAGTTGTGTCACGCCCTCGACGTCAGGCTCCGGCTAGCGGCAGTCGGAGCACTCTCTCTCTCTCTCTCTCTCTCTCTCTCTCTCTCTCTCTCTCAGGCAGGCTTCAGCAGGGCTGGCAGCGGAGTATGCAGGCAGGTGTGCCGGCTTTCCCATCAGCTGATTGACGCGCCGCGATTGGACAGCTCCAGCGGCAATTTCCGATCAGCCTGGATTTCAGCTGCAGTCTGACCATGCTCCGATGCCAGACCGTTGTACCACCCAGTCAGTCTCGTTCTTGTACACGTCTAGCTGCTGTGCCTTTACCTGTCGCTAACCCCCGTTCTTCTTTTCCCGTCTAGCCGGACCTCCCGTCTTCCACCACTCCAGACGCCTCGCCGTTCGCCAGCCCTTCCCCCTCCTGCCTCTGACCCTCAGCCGGAATCCGCCGCACACCTGCCTGTCCTCCTGCCACCGCCAGCCCTTGCCTCCCTGTTCCCTCTCTGTAGTGGTGCCAGTTAAGTTAGTTTGTGTTAGTTATTAACCTGTTAGCCTTCTCAGCCTTTAGCTTGAGCTCCCTTAGTTTGTATAGTTATTAGCCTGTTAGCCTTCTCAGCCTTTTGCTTGAGCTCCCTTAGTTTGTTAGTTATTAGCCTGTTAGCCTTCTCAGCCTTTAGCCTGAGCTTCCTTAGTTTGTATTAGTTATTAGCCTGTTAGCCTTCTCAGCCCTTAGCCTGTGCTCCCTTAGTTTGTATTAGTTATTAGCTCGTTAGCCTTCTCAGCCTTTTAGCCTGAGCACCCTCAGTTTGTGTTAGTCATTAGCTTGTTAGCCGTCTCAGCTTTTTAGTTTGAGCTCCTTTTGTTAGTTTGCCAAAGTCTGTTTTGCTTGAGTTGGTTAATAAACTATTTCACTGATTCAGTCTGCTGTGTCTTCGTTGCTCTGCGCTTGAGTCTCCGTCCTGCCCGTAACACTATATGTTTCATCTGGTCCCCCACCTCAGTCGTGCGACCTTGCTTAGTGTAAAGCCTGGCATTAAGGGGTAGCAGCAGCCTGTACCTACTAACAGAATTGTAAAAATAAGTCTTATGAAAAAAAAAAGAAAATGTAAGGGCTGCTTTGTGTTCGAGGCATTAGTAAACTAACAGCTGTACAACAACATTAATTCTACAATGAACACAAACCAGGAGACAGTGTTGGTGGTTATCTTGATAGATCTACAGCTAAAACAATGTGTAAATAAGAAATGCTGGTAAATGTATTTTCTCTGTAGACAGTATTCAGCTAGTTTCCCTCTGGTGTTAGTCTTTAAGCCAACACACTCCAGTCCTATACTTATACTTTACATAATTTACACTGATCTTTTCTTTGAGTAAAACAGCAAACAAATACATTGAAAGTCGTATTTTGAATCTTTTAAAAAAATCTTTCTTTCATATATATTCTACTCACTATTTTTAATGTTATGCACCACAACAAATTCTTTGGATATATGTGAAAACCTACATGTTTCTCAAAATGAAGTGTATGCTGAAAATCTTACATAAACCATGATACCAGTCACTAACTTTGTCTGATGTTTGTTTAATGCAGGTAACATGCAGTGTGCTTTTTGAAGTTCATTGGAAAACTTAAATAAAAGCTAAAACAAAAGCTGAAAGGGGAGCTGGGTGTAAGATTTTAAACTCATGAGTGACCCCTATTAATTGAGTCTTTTCATTCAATGAGAAAGGCATACACACACGTGGCACACACGAGTGTTTTCACTCATCCTCCTGATTAGACCTCTTTCACCTGACATCT
>JBBMOC010001622.1:0-10917 GCA_037975185.1 Centropyge bicolor | reverse complement strand
GACCCGCCTCAGCTCCGCCCTCGCTCCACCTCTTTGTCCATATTTGGAGTAACCGGAGGTAGGCTACCAAGATGGCTACGCACTACGATTTGCTTCATTTTTGCTCTTCAGAAACCTATGGGTGACGTCACGGACACTACGTCCATATTTTATACAGTCTATGGTCTAAAGTCCTGCTGTCTCGTGTCAAACCAATCAGAAGCGAGGATCAACTTTGTAGCAGGAGCTCAGCTGCCATTTTAAATGTCGCTATGACTTTGCTTTATCCAAATATAAATACATGGAGAAAATGTTGTCTTTCAGATGTGGTTTTCCTGTTGTTAAGAGCAAACATCCATTTAATGCCAGTCTAAGTAAACATAATCTAAACTATGTTATTGGGTTGTTTAGTCTGATGTCATCGCAGGTGAATGTGTAGTAAGAACTCATAAGCTTTATTATATGTGATCCTCTAGTTTAGTGATCTATGTGTAAATCTACACAAAGACTTGATTAAAACTTGGCCAAATTTGAAATTAAGAACTGTTGAGCTTACACTTCCAGATTTCCAGTAAGCCATAATTTAACCTTCTGATGATTAGTTGTTATTTTTTAATCTGCAAAATTAACTTATCTCAACTCCTGACACAACCTAAATCAACCAGTCCTGGTGTTGGAGTTGAACCTCTGCATGCGAGTCAGCAGCAGCGTCTCAGAAGCAGGATCTCAAAACTGACACAAACTCATTGAAACGCACACAAAGACCCGTGTTCCCACAGAGAGGTGCAGCCTTTGTTCGGCGATAACAGGTGAAGGTGAGTGTCACACAGTGTGAGAGTGTTCCTCCCCCTCATCGCCGATGGCCTTCGCTTCCATTGTACCGACTGCGCTCCGCCAGCGAGCGCCGCCGCTCAGCTGGAAGCTCGCATGCACACCGCACTGGCTGCTTCTCTGTGGAAAATAACACAACGCTGACATGGTACTCGACCTGTTTGTGCTGTGTGCGGCTTCACAAAACCACAAATATCGTGTCTCTTCAGTTTGCTAGCATGTGTCGATCAAATCTCCAGTGGCAGGCTTCAGTGAAACTCTGAAAGGAACAAGATATTCTCCACTTTCCAAAACCACCATTCTTCTTACGAAAAGGCAAACACTGTCAGAAAATGAAAACTGCTTTGTCGATAGATCTCCGCGCTGCAGAATGAACCTCTGCGTTTCAGGGATACTGACACACAATGGCATTTCTTCCATCAGCCTCTGTTTGTCCAGACGCTCCCGGTGACGGTCACGATCTTCGTTGCCGTCGCAGACTAGACAGCAGGCCGAGCGATTACAAATATTGAAATGTACATTTGAGGCATTTAGCAGCTGCTGTTTATCCGGAGAGGCTGCCGGTGACCACGACAGCAAAATAAAACATCAATCTGACGATGGAGGTAATAAAATATCTCCATTGCCAGAATGATGTATGACAGGTGAAGCCTATGGGGTAAAATGAATTAAAAAAACAGACAGACTTTATTCCTCAAACAGCGACTTCTTGTGCAGAGGACACAGCGGAGTGGGATGAGACTGTATGATTCATTGTAACATTTGCATTTTAATGGTTCAGCCGATGCTCCAGTCTGAGCTGAATGCAACAGTTCCCATATGGCCTGCATTAGCCTACACGCCTGCAGTGTCTGAGGCGGTTTTAAACTTCAGCACGGCTCGAGGAAATCCTGCTGGGACCCGCCGGGACTCAAAGGTCACGACGCCGTCACACTGTTCGGCTCGACTCTTTTGCCGTACGTCACTGTGTGTGTGTGTGTGTGTGTGTGTGTTTGTGCACAACAGGTAAACAAGCACTTTAGCTGTTTAAAACTGAATACTCTATACTGTATTTATTGGAAGGTTATGAGTCATAGTGAACCAGGAATGAGGATCAGTACTTGACACAGTAATACTTTAATTAAAGGAAATCACAAACAAGGCCCACCTGCTTGCTTTTCCCAGAACTGTCAACTGTATTACATTGTTTTCATCAGCAGTTTGTTGTGGTTATAGAGACAGTTCTGGTTGAAAATTCAAAAATTCGTGGTTGGGACTGTTTTGTCATGTTGCCATTTTCAAGGTCTAGACTGAACCTGATTCTCAGTTGTAGAAGGAAACTCTTTACATGATACAGACTGAATATTCAGATACACATTATTTTTTTAATATATTCCTTGTTCTATTATTATCTGGTAGCATTTTGTGCTGTTTGTTTTTAGGGTTTGAACTTGTTCACCGTAAAGCTCTGCAACATGTTTGAAAAGTGATACACAAACAAACGTCATCATCAGAAATGAGATCTTTTTGGCTTTGATTAGTGATCAGCGACTCCACATCGACTGAGAAGGTGATTGTGAATTCCCCTCTACTCCCTTTTTGTTGCCTTACACTTACAGTGGCAGCGGCACCTCTCGTGTGTTCAGTTGCGTCTCACCCTTTGGATGTTCCCTGTGCATATAATGGACTCCTTAAATCACATTACTGTTGTTTGTCTTCTTCCTGTTGGCTAATGTAGCTGTTCTCAATCACAGCATGAGCCGTGTGGTGAGCAATTAGCAGAAATTAATTCCCCCTTTATCACATCACTGTTAGCTCCTGTTCATGTGCTGATCACAAACAGTGGGGAATGCATTTCTATGCTGATGATGACGGAGTCAGTCGCCACGGTGGGCCTAATTTGATCCACTGGTAGAAGTATGATAAAGTGAACCAGGTTAAACAGGGTTCGAGGGGAAAGGCAACACAACCCTCGACAGTACCTGCAACTGTTTTCTCAAAGTGTTTTCTGAGGCGTCACGTTGAAAACGGGGCATTAAAATACATTCGCTGAAACGTATTTGTGGATGAAAGAAACCACATAGATCAGAACTGAAAGTATGAGTATTAATCCCCTGACATGAAGCCTCTCGAAGCCAAGCAGCTGGTAAGATAGATCATTTTTAAAGATGTTTGTGGATGTAATAACAAGTCACTTAACACTCAAGCATTGCAGGAATGTGTGTGTTGTACAATATTTGAAAAGTTAATTGCTCAAATATTCGCATTTATTGAAAACGACTGCCATGGAATAATAATTGTACAGTTGTTAGCATTTAAATATATATTAATTGTCACGGGTGTTAGATGCAAGATGTTTTGTTCAGACTGTGTGAAGCAAACGTTAGAGGCACGATTACATCCAGATTAATGGAAAGACTCGAGCATCCAGCATGTGAACAGATGTGAATTTGCTCCCAGCTGTGGAAATTAATAATAATGTTTCTCGGCGAGTTGAAAATGATTCGACTTAAACGACAACTTGGCACTTAAGCCAAGGCTTTATGGCTCCACTTTGGAGATCAGTCCGAGATGTCACACAAACACACGGTGTCTGTGCGTCCATTAGCTCCAGCTGACACCTGCACACTGGCTGATTGTGGCGAATCAACACAGACTGCAAGAACAGTCCAGTGGATAAATTAGCGCGAGTAAAGCGAGGCGAAAATTTGATTCCAATTCATCCTTTCATGTTTGTCTTTGTCCTTACATTATGTGCGATGTAGTTGCTACGAGTTTGTTACGAGGAAACACATTAAACACATTTAATTTAAAACGTGTGCAGAACGTCCAACTTGTTGTGAACGACACTAATTAAGGCAACAATTGTGCACAAAGGAAGATGAACACTTTTCTTACCAACACTCTCGTCACCAAGCTCAGAGCGAGAGGCAAAAGACCAGGAGAAGGAAAGAGACAAGAATTCTGTTTTCATGTTTTTTAGCCCCCTATCCCATCGTCACACAAGTAATGGAACAAATTTTTAAAGAAAGTTTAATGTACCAGACATTATTGCTCTTCAACCACCACTACTGCTGTTCCCGAGCAGTTTCGCTCCTTTAAAAGTGCTCTCCAGGCAAACAACCCTGTGCACAAATAATGTTTTCGATCGAGCAATCTCCCATAGGTCTGACCTTGGCAGCTTTTATCAGGTGATGAATACTTTGAAAAGATTGCATTGTTTTCCAGACCGATGCCGCTGATTTTTTCGCCGGGCCTCCGAACACTGCAATCCTCTCTCCCTTAAAGCAAAAAATCAAAAAAGATAATGCCTGATTGTAGATTTCAGCAAATTGATCATTCCGTTTTGGAAAAAAAAAAAAGATATGAATGTTGATGAAATTTTATCTGTTATCTCTGAAAGGACATCTGAGACCAGCCCCCCACCCCACCCCCCCGTCGCAGGTCCTGACAGAGTTTGCCTTCGCTTTGTCGGTGCTGAGACGTTTCGGGGGGAGGGACTAATTAAATTGTCTGTGTTTTGATAATACTTCTAAACAGCCAGTGTCTAACACGCACCCACCATGAAATGAGAGCGGCGCTGCGCGTAATGGATGAATACCTGTCGTCTAGGTGTCTGTCACGAGTCACTGATTGCCAATCAATTAGAAAATGGCGCGATGGAAAGTTGATTAGAGCGTTCGCTGCGATGGCAACAGAACGTTGTGGAGATGCCTCTTGTTTATCTGCCTCTGTGATGCCATAAAAATCCAATGAGTCATTCTTAATGGCGGCTCGAAGAAACGAGGGAAAAGCTGAGCGCCCATAATGATGTCATCTTTTCATTTTGTATTTCATGAATGTTTTTTTCTTTGTCAGTCACACACAGTCACGTTCAAAGGAATCAACATGAACATAGAGTCAGTGATGACCAAGAAAAGCCTCCAACATCACAATACCCACATTTTAAAGGTGTGTTCAGACCAAGCGGCAACCTCCGCTGCTGAAAAATGAAGCCAATGCGGAAGTGCAAAAAAGCTGCAGTTCCTCCAATAACCACTAGAGCAGGCTGCAGAAGGGAGTCAATTACATTTGAGCCCCATGTTAAAATGTCCGATTTTACGACAGAAAAAAAAATATTTACAGCCTGGTTCAAAACATGGCTCTAGTCTCATAAGCTGTTTTTCTACTCCATGACAACTCTGGAGGGGGGGGCGAATTTTTTTATAAGGCGTTCGTTTGAAATATACAGCATACATCATTATGCACAATTCATAGCTGTCAATCTAAGTGGTGCCACTTTGATTGACAACTAGCCACTGACGGTCTAAAGGGCGTCACCCCGGCTAATTCTAGTCACTGAGTTTGGGAAAGAGATCGTCGTGGGGTTAGCCGGCTAGCAACGATATTTAGCATTTAACCTAGCTGGTTAGCCGTAGCTAGTTTGATTATTTCGAATAAAGCGGCTTTTTTCAGCCAATACCGTTCATTGGACCCGCCTCAGCTCCGCCCTCGCTCCACCTCTTTGTCCATATGTGGAGTAACCGGAGGTAGGCTACCAAGATGGCTGCGCACTACGATTTGCTTCATTTTTGCTCTTCAGAAACCTATGGGTGACGTCACGGACACTACGTCCATATTTTATACAGTCTATGGTTCAGACTGATCGTGAAGTTGAAAACTTAAATGAAAAATTGGTGCTTTTCCAAAAGCTCAATGCTTCATAAACATATGATATAATAATGAGCACAAAGAGACTAGAAATGAAAATGGAAGTCCGGAGGAGGGATATAACAGAACTAAGGCTCTTAATAAGTTCTGATCAGTCAGAGCAAACACACACTTTCTGTGTTCATTGTTAGTTCTCTTAAAAGTGGCCTCTGTGTAGTTGGTGTATAGGCTGTTTGGGCCTTATTCACTGTGGATATGAACAGCAAATACAATCCAGCAGATGCCTACTTTCATATTAGACATAAGGCTACAAACAGTAAAATATACATCTGAGGTACACACACAACCTTTACAGTGAGATAAGCAACATTTATTGTAAAAGCATATGTGCAACATAAGAACGTAGAGTGAAGAGGATGGCAGGTCCAAAATGACAGAAATGTGATTTTATTATTTTTTTTTTTTGAAGAGAAAATATGATGAATGATTGAACAAAACTGTTTGCAGGAAGAGATTTCAGAAGAGGACAGAGAAAGACAGACAAGGCTGCTCATTGGATGAAATTGCAATAATTTATCTTTACATAATAAATGTGTTTTCAATCACGTCCTGTCTTCAAATTGCCCGAGCTGCCAAAAGCAGGATAAGTCAAAATGAGAGGTTTTCCCACTTTCGTGCTGACAGTAATCAGTACGCAAAGCTGCAGGGACAGGTGGGGATCCAGTCCAATATCTCAACACTTGGATCAGCAGATCTTGGTGTTTATGCTTCAGTTCATCAGCATTCACAGCCATAAACATCTCTGAGGAGCTTTTCTTTCTTTTCCTTTTTTTTTTTAAAGTTCACAACAAATTTGCAGCTCCTCCCTCCGTCCTCGCCCGTCCCCAGCCGGGATCACACCACATCCTCAGGTTGTAAATCCTCGGCACCTTGTCCAGACACTTTGCTCCCGGAGAGTCCTGGCCGCCAGCACGCGCCGTCTCATTAGCATTGGCTCCGTTTCCTCAGATTAGCCATAATTAAACTGTGAAATTGGAGCCGTTACCTTAAGTCAGGACACGGCGAGGACACCATGAGCTTGGTGACAGCGCCGGGCGGGATGCTGAGGGCGGGGAGGGGGGGGGCGTCCTGGCTCACTGCCACCGGTCCTCCCCTCTGCTTTCACAAACAGACGGCCAGTTCATGAAACAGGGATTCCCAGTGAGTGGCCTGGGCCAAGACGAACGTTTCAGCATTGTTGCTGTTGCAGGAGAGAAAGTCACTTTAACTTCATGCACATTCTCACCGACCATTGCAAACGACATCAGAGTTTTTCCGTCTTTAAAAGGCCTCAGTTGAGACAAATCAGTACACGTTCCTTTAAAATCATCTGAAAACTCAGTTGCCCTCTTTCTGTCTAGAAACCAGAGCTTTTTATTTTGTCATTTGAAAACTTTCTTTCTTTAAAACATGCTTTTAAAATAGAGGCCCCCCACTTCCTGACCAGGCTGGAAAGGCCTCACTCACAAGCTTCTTAATGGCAGTTAAAGTATCTATTTACCTATTCAAGTACTTTTTGTCCATGCAATGGAAAAAACACACCTTTGGATTCTCGTTGTTAATCAGGATTCAGTCCGTTGCCATGCACTTATTCTCATCCTTGGAAATGGAAATATGTATGTGGTCCATTTTATTGCTATGAGATCCTTAATTTTCAGTTTTCATTTTCAGTACAAAGCATTTTATAAAGAGTTGTTTTGAGGGTCTTTGGTCTCATCTTTTTCTTGGAGTATTCGTGATTCCTGTTCATCTTGATCCATTAAACCTATAAATTGAAACATCCTAAACAAATTAAGGTTTTGTTCATCAAGCGATGTTGATGAAGAGCAGCCAATTTTCTCTGGCTTCTCCGAATCGATGGTCTCTTCTTATCAGACAGTGAACTGCTGCTTTTAAAAAGGAGCTTCATTGCTGTTAATGTTGCATCAAATCTACTGATTGTTTGTTGTTGTTTCGTTCATCGTATCACTGCCATGCTTCCCAGTCGTCCACACATACTGGCTACACAAGTCACAGCCGTGCTTCATGATGCAATTTCTGTGTAACAAACATATTGCAGCATCCGGCGCATTGCTTGTGTTTGTAGAAACCACCTTTTCTCCAATTTGAAGCTGTTCATAATCTTCCCCTGTGCATTCGCTTTGAACAAACGTCTTCTGAGTTCGTGTCCTTTTGCTGGGTTTTTGATGCATTTAGTTGTCTTTGCGCCGCTCTCCCACTGGCTCAGGTTTGATGTCATCCGGTGTCACACTTTGTCATCCTTTGTGTTTCTGTTTCCTCCCTCTCTGGATTGTGTTTGTCTGTGAAAATACATGAAGTTTCAGTAAGATTGCCTGAAGTGTAGATGGAGGATGTTTGATTCGACAGCTGTGACTGTGTGTAGCTGCAGTATTCAAACACAAGTTGTAGAAGGAGACTGGATTAAGCAACATGATATGAAGAAGCTCTAAAAAGCTCTAGAACTGCGTGAACACTTATTTCTGTACTAACCTTTGTTGTGTCACCAAGTAGCCATTAACCTCTCTTTTCTTTGCTTGTCCGGCCTTGAGCGTGCCGTTACTCTTTTTTTGACGCCGAGCTCGGTAAATGTGGCCACTAGCCTGAAAGACGACAGGTGACTGTTTTGATGAGCCACCTTCACCGATGACCTGGACGAGCAGGAATCGCTTTATTAATAGTGTTTTTAACCTTCATGGCATTCAGCGTCCTGCATCACATTCACACACGAGCACAGTGTTTCTGCTGCTAATGACTTTTGAGTAACATCATTTAGGCAACGGCACTAAAAAAAGTACATGGATGCACACACTGAAAAAACTGTTTTTTTCTGGCAGTACACACACATTAACACCAAGCGGCAACCTCCGGCACTGAAAAATGAAGCCAATGCGGAAGTGCAAAAAAGCTGCAGTTCCTCCAATAACCGCTAGAGCAGGCTGCAGAAGTGAGTCAATTACATCTGAGCCGATCTGAGCCCCATGTTAAAATGTCTGACTTTACGACAGAAAAAAACATATTTACAGCCTGGTTCAAAACATGGCTCTAGTCTCATAAGCTGTTTTTCTACTCCATGACAACTCTGGGGGGGGCGAATTTTTTTATAAGGCGTTCGTTTAAAATATACAGCATACATCATTATGCACAATTCATAGCTGTCAATCTAAGTGGCGCCACTTTGATTGACAACTAGCCACTGACGGTCTAAAGGGCGTCACCCCGGCTAATTCTAGTCACTGAGTTTGGGAAAGAGATCGTCGTGGGGTTAGCCGGCTAGCAACGATATTTAGCATTTAACCTAGCTGGTTAGCCGTAGCTAGTTTGATTATTTCGAATAAAGCGGCTTTTTTCAGCCAATAGCGTTCATTCGACCTGCTTCAGCTCCGCCCTTGCTCCACCTCTTTGTCCATATTTGGAGTAACCGGAGGTAGGCTACCAAGATGGCTACGCACTACGATTTGCTTCATTTTTGCTCTTCAGAAACCTATGGCTGACGTCATGGACGCTACGTCCATATTTTATACAGTCTATGCTTTTAACACATTTAAGTTGGTCAGGAGCAACATTTAGAGAAAGTAAGTCTGTTGTGATCATGGCTGTAAATATTTAAAATGCGTTTGCATGATGTACTGAGAAACTGTCCTGGATGTGCGGTGAGTTCAGACCCATCGTGTCCATAAAGCTCTCCTCTCTGCATGACTCGATTTGACTCTCCTCTGTCTTGTCTTGACTTGAAGGCTTGCAGAACACCCAGAGTGACAAAGCCTCTCCTGTCATTAACTGTGGATGAAGGGACCAACAGTCTCCTCATAATGAGCTGGGGAAACATCACTCATCTCAGAAACCTTAAAAACAGCGGCGTCGGCCTCTTTGTCCGGCGGCTTCGGAGCGACACGGACATCAGCTCCGCCGTCAGCTCTGTCAGGTGGAAGCCACATCAGAGGCCGTCATTGGCCATCGCCTGGATACCCGCGAACGGCGTGTGCGATATTCAAACGGTCGCCGACGGATACGACATGAAAAGCTCCCTCTTGTTTCTCACCGTAACGACAGCTCATTCAGGCCGGGACCACCACACTGATGTCCTTTGTGCCGCGCAACATATTTTGGATTCCTGTGACCCGCCGTCCTGCCCCCTCTCGCCTCGTCTTCTGGGATGGCACCCAAGACAAAAGAGCCATCATCCGCATGATATGGTAGCCCCTCGGCCCTGACGCCCCCTGGGACATAAATCTTCAACGTACAGTAAGCAGGCGTAACATCTGGGCTGACGGACAAACTGACCCTGACAAGGTTTGATACAGGCTGCAACGGACAGTCTGCAGAGATAAGCGGGCTGCAACGGACGAGACAATGATGAACTGCATTTACTCAATATTATAATCTCCTAGAATTTCTATAAAAGTTTGGTTTTCACTGAGAAAGAAGAAGCAGCTTTGTGCACATCTTTGTTGATAACGGCAAGAAAAAAAAAAATCTGAGATCAGAAAAAAATAACCATAATTCTAAATTAATATCTAACTGATATCTATTGTTCCGTATCATTCATGCCAACGCTAATAAAAGATTCTCGATCAAATACTTTTCTGTAAACTCGACGAACATTTGACCAACGCACTTTTTACTCCACCACAGTTATAGTCTTTTTAAAGGTGTGATTTGCTGTATCAACAGATTATGAATGGATTTCACATATATTCACAGTAACAACACATTTAAATGTTCGATTTATGACACTGCAGTATTTTTACGATTGTGCTACTAAATAGGGATGAGCGAGTACACCACTATCTGTATCTGTATCTGTTTAACCATCTACATTATCTGTAGCTGTATTCGGAGTGGGCGGTGCCTAAACCGGAAGTGAGTGCAGAAATGGGTGAGGCTTAAAACTGTACATTATTTTAAGTCTGAAATTGATATGGATTGATCAGAAGTTGCTAATCTACTGTATTCAAAGCCTATATACAGTATATCTCAATAATATTTATATTATTTTCATGAACTACAGTGAGAAAGTGTCAGATACTGCATGCAGCCACATACAATAAAAATATTAATATGGGCTACTTTGTGTGTTCAGCTATATGTGTGTATGTGTGTAAATGGTCTGTGAGACTGTTTATTTTTTAATGATCTGTGTGAACTTCATGATTCATGCAAACATCCAGTGATGCAAACAGGGAAATAATATGTCAGCCTTGTTCACTTCTTCTCAAAAGCACCGCGTTCAGTACGAGCAAAGTTTTTCAACTGACTTCATATCACTAGCAAAACTAAGAGCAAGCAGACGGTAAAAAAATAAAAAAATAAAAAAAAAATCCGACCGGAGCGGAGGCATTTCCCGACGCGACGTGAGCCGTTTTCAGCTCTGTCTTGTCAAATGCACCGCGCGTATGTTGGGAGAGACGTGCAGAGACCATACAGTCTATGGCAGAGACG
>JBBMOC010001621.1:0-10919 GCA_037975185.1 Centropyge bicolor | reverse complement strand
TAGCCGTAGCTAGTTTGATTATTTCGAATAAAGCGGCTTTTTTCAGCGGCTTTTTTCAGCCAATAGCATTCATTCGACCCGCCTCAGCTCCGCCCTCGCTCCACCTCTTTGTCCATATTTGGAGTAACCGGAGGTAGGCTACCAAGATGGCTACGCACTACAATTTGCTTCATTTTTGCTCTTCAGAAACCTATGGGTGACGTCACAGACACTACGTCCATATTTTATACAGTCTATGGTTTCAACATGTGGTTATTGAGCTACAGTAAGTAGAGGGGGTAGAGGAGAAGGCTGAGACCAAGTCTTAAAGGTGAAGCAAATGGAGCGAGGTGGAGGTAGAGATAAGGCACAGAGTGCAGTGAATGCAGTGATGATTGGATGGATAACTGCCACCTGTCCTCCCTCTCCCATGCTTTCATTTCAATTCAATTTTATTTGTACAGCACCAAATCATAACAGAAGTCATCTCGAGGCACTTTACATACAGAGCAGGTCTGGACCATACTCTTTATAATACTGCTTAGACCCAACAGTTCCCATCATGAACAAGCACTTGGCGACAGTGGCGAGGAAAAACTCTCTTTTAACAGGCAGAAAGCTCGGAACAGAACCAAAGCCAAAGCAACATGAGGAGAGAAGAGAGAAGCACAAGACTACAAGAGGGAAGACATTCTGTTCGTGAGATGCATTGATGGGTTATGAATGAAGACAGGTCCTCGTCCTTGGTTTCTCACTCTCCTCACTTCTTTAGATTTCTTGTCTTTGCTTCTAGTGAAATTCAAATATTTGTTCGTTCTTCATCCCAGTGATGCATCACGAATCACCATACAACCTCAGATATTAACATTCTCACATTCTTAATGGTGGCTCTAGATTAAAACTCAGGTGAGCACCAACATGAATGTGTGACATGAGGACAATGTACTCCAAACGTCATTAGAGGAAAAGTCACTAGGATTCACTGTCTGGATCAAATGTCGTGC
Source organism: Centropyge bicolor (assembly GCA_037975185.1). Classification (NCBI taxonomy): domain Eukaryota; kingdom Metazoa; phylum Chordata; class Actinopteri; family Pomacanthidae; genus Centropyge; species Centropyge bicolor. The sequence continues at coordinate 9,936 of JBBMOC010001621.1, read as the reverse complement.
TGATTATAAGGTTGTATTTCACAGGACAAGTGGCAACTGACCTGCTGGTGGCGCGAGATGAAAAGTTAGAGGATCACCAAAGTCAGCAAGCAAACAATACTAGGCTTTAATTCTTTTAGGCGTTACTTATAGATGTCCTGACTTTTTGGATTGTATTTCCTTTCTCCAGGTATCCACATCATTGTAGAAGCTTTTGTTTCACCCAGTGTTGTTGTTTTTTTTTGACTCTCATCTTACCAGCCTTCCCTCTGTCTTGTGCTTTCACTTCCTCAATACAAATCCATTTCACTCCTCATCCACCTCATCACCTTTCCTGCCCCCTCAGCTCCTTCTTCTCCAGCCTCCTCTCCTCTCCCCCTTTTCTTTATCTCCTCTCCTCTTACTGCCCAATCCTTCGCACTTCATAAAACATTAATGCTGTATCTTTATGTAACAGAAGCCCTGTGAATTCTGCTGATTGATGGCTCTATCTGGAGCAGCAAAGCAACAGGCACGAAACAGTAAGAATTCCTCACTTCTGGCTCATTAACTGCAGACAGTTGGTAAAAGGTTGCGTTTTTTCCCCCCCTTTACAACAACAATTCATTTCTCAGCTGGAAATTGCTTCTGCTGTGGCAAAAATAAAGGTTGCGATTAAAATCCCATTTATTTATTTGTTGGAAGTTAGCTGAGATTTAATGTCCAGTTTTAGTTCGTTTGGCAACACCTGACTATAATGATACAAATCCTCATGTGGACCACAAGGTTTTGTGGCTTGAATTTGCCTTATTTTGACAAGGCCGGAGTCTGATCTGAACCCAAATGCAGGACCACGAGACAAAAGTTTCAAAATAAAAGATCTTTAATGACAAAAAGGCAAACTCAAAATCACTCTTACGAGGAAAGTCCAATAACAAAGTACAACTGAAAATCACTCTAGCAAAATAGTGAGGAAGAGTAATGAACCTAAAAATCACTCAGACAGGGCTGAGGAAAAACATGACACGAGCGAGGAAAGGTAGCAACAGAAAAATCAAACCTGCCAATGAATGCATGGAACATGAGGTGTAGAATGATGGACTATACAGACAAGACAAACTGGCACAGGACGAGGGAAGACACAGACATTATATAGACAAGGTAATGGGGAACAGGTGGAGACAATCAGGGCGGGGCAGACAATCACACTCTGGGGAAACACAGAAGGAAGGGGAGATGGTTACCAAAATAAAACAGGAAATGACGAGACAACATGAGACAAGACATAATGCAAGAAAGTAACTTAACGTCTTTTTCTTGTCATGGCATATTTGATCATATGTACTAGTATATAACTAATAAACAACACATTAAACCTTTCCTCAATATAAAAGCATCTTATTTATTTTTCTACATAAAAAATGTAGCCCCTCAACTTCTCTTCTCCTCTTACTTCCTTACTCTGCGTGCACAACAGGGGTGTCTTGGTATATAACATGCAATTATTTCATTCATCTGTGCAACTTTTATTTCATATGTAGAGTTGTTGACTTCACAAACTTGATCACAAACTTGTACAGTGGTTACATAGAGCAGTATTGTAAGTGCCGTCAATACTACACAGCTGACTGTGAGACATGAAACTGTTCAGAGTTGTTATTGTAGAATGTTAATATATAAGAAATCGAACATTAGCTCAAATTATTATCAGTGGGATGCAGAAATGTTTCACTGCTATCTTGCAGTGAGCTGGACAGTGAGAGTGACTGAAAGGTGACAGGAGCATGAATGTTTGACTTCGCTGTGCTGATTCATGATGTTTAGACTGTGTTTAATGCGCAAGATCCTGAGCTCACTTTCTGAAGTCTGCATTCTTTGGAAGAGACAGAGGCTGAAATGGGACAAAGCATCTGGCTGTCCTTCGTACAAATGACCCAGACGATCCTGTGCTGTGACAGCTAACGCTTCCCCCTAATGTAAAGTGACCGTGACATTGGACCGGCACGACCATAACATGTGTCCTCCTACACATTAAACCATGGAACCAAGGACATCAAAATGTCTGCTGTGTGTGTGTGTGTGTGTGTGTGTGTGTGTGTGTGTGTGTGTGTGTGTGTGTGGGCGGATATGTGGCTGCATGCCTGTGTCTATTTGTTTGTCTAATTTGTAGCCTATGTTAGAAAGGATAAGTCATTACCACTTGTACTTACTGCCTGTGTGTGTGTGTGTGTGTGTGTGTGTGTGTGTGTGATTGAGTGCGAGCCGACAGATGTGACTGAGGGGAATACTAAACAGGTGCCACAGAGCACTGTGGCTGACAGAAGAAGATAAGGGCAAAGAGACAAACATGGAAGGAAAGACAGACAGATGGAGGGATGAACAGGATGAAGAGATACACGACAAGAGAGCAAATGAGAGGGTCGAGAGTGTGTTGATAGAGAGAGAGCGCCACCTGTCAGGAGAACCTATTATCTTGTATATTTATTAGAACATAAAGTTGTTGGCTTTTGTAGGTCGTTTTGTTTATATTATTTATATTGTTTGAGATCATGTTGCCATATTTTTCTGACATGTGAATCAGTGATGCCTGATGGTGAGATCATGAAACACAGCTCAGTCTTCAGACGAAAAAACACAGGTCAAATATCAAACATGCATCTCCACATATCATTACGTTTCATAATTTACAGGCCTACCTCTAATTGTGGACCCTCTTATTCATTCGCTGACTCAAAAGTTTGTACCAATCTTTGTACCAATATTTAGGAAAATTGCCCAACTGATTAGTTCATCTTTATTTCTGCTCCAAGCCTGGTTTGCTAATTAGCTTCTTGGACTTCTCTGTAGGCCTCTGTAAACGTCTCCATGTGAAAGCATCCCGTTACTTAAAGCGTGAGTGAGATGTTTCGGTTGATTGAGTTGATTGTGTTCTCACTGCAAACAAACCGCTTGAGGGGGAAACACTCCCAAACAAGTCAGCTGCATAGAACCACAATCACCTCAACTGGCTATGAATCCAGAATGAACTGTATGTAATAGAAGATGTCCCACAAGACCAATTACTGCCTATGTCCTGTCAAGATTGAGCTGTTCTTTAACCATAATATTAAATGTATGGAAGATTTGCGACCAATCAGCTGGCACCGTTAAGCCAATAAAACAATAAGCCCGGTCTGATGTGTGTGTAATTGGCTTGGGGGAATGAAGGATGTGTGTGTGTGTGTGTGTGTGTGTGTGTGTGTGTGTGTGGGTGTGTTCAATGGACTCGCCAATGTTTTACTATGTTTCGGTCAATTTCTCAAATCAATACACAGTTAAATTGGCTCATTTACTTCCCAACGTTGAACAGAAGACACTTGAGCACACACACACACACACACACACACACACACACACACACACACACAGGTCCACTTCTCTTTCCCTGGACCAGTTACTATCTATTATACATGCCACTGTGTGCAATAGACATGATTGTCACGCCTCCACCTACGTACACTGACATTGTGATGGTGACATTAATCAAAGTATTGACATGTTTAAACAAGCTATTTACAAGGCTTTGTCTGTTTTTTGACAGAACACAAGCAGCTCTGGAACTTGAGCGTGAAAGCGATTCTTGGCTTGACTTTAACCGTTCTAAGTTTGAAACTCTGGTCACATGGTAACAGACGGTTGTAAATGTGGAGGACATCATTGTGAACACCCCCCTCAATCTTTCTCTGGCTGTCCTCTGAACCCTGGTGGTTGACCTTTGGCTCCTTCCCAGTTTTGGTGGGAGTGTTTTTTGGTCAGCTGATTGAGTGAGCAGGCTGTTGTCTGTTTCCTGTGTTCACTCAGTTTCTTGTCCACAGTTCTTGCTTTCTAAACTACAATGTTCAGAACGTTACAGTACTGAGCTGAATTTAAGTTATCTTTTCAGGCCTTTACCTCTGCAAACCCTCTGCTCACCGTCACCACTTCTCATACCTCAGTGATATAGTGAAAGAATGTCAATCTGTCACAAGAGCCACCTACACGGTAATGAAACAAGACAGAGATTTCCACCATCACTCAGGACACAATGTGAAAGAATACAAACACAGTCGCTGTGGGGCATTTAATTAAAGCACGATCAACACACTGAACTATAAATTAAAACCTACGCTATAGGCATTGACCTCCGGACTCCCATTCATCCCTTGTGATAAGTATAAATCCATGAATAGGTCATCACATGATGCCACATTCCCACTGAGGAAGAATGTTGCTTAAATGTTAGTAACTGGATCTTTCAGTGGAGATTATGTTTTCACACATTCACAACTAATTCTGTTATACTCTCAAACAATTCTACAATAAAATATATACATATATAGAACAAAAATAAACAACCAAACTGTCAATCGCATCAGATATTTTCATACAGGTAAAGTTAATTTGTTTTCATACAAGTTAAAGGTTGCATACACACTTGGGGTGGGCATACTTTGGACCTCATCTTTTCTCTGGGCCGAGTAATCGATGATCTCTTTTGTGAAGACCTATTGATCAGTGATCATAAGTGTATTTTCTTTGACCTCTCTACAATTGCTGAACCTCTGTGTCCTACAACAACAGTGTGCAGTTGTTAATGCAGTCATTTGATGAGAAATGCTCAAGCTTGCTGGACACCATTAAAGGTTAGAACCAAGGCCACCAACAGCACCTCTCCTTGGATGACAGATGCTGTCCGCTGTCTGAGACAGAAGTGTTGCAGGTCTGAACGCATGTGGAAAGCCACTGGGATAGATAGGTCTTTGTTAGTCCTATAATGCTAAAGGAAAGGATGCTTATTTTTCTAACTTAATTTCATCTTCAAAAAGAAATCCAAAGCTTCTTTTTGACACTATTAATAATATTGTTTTACCATACATTACCATGTATTTCAATTGATTATTGTAACAAGTTCCTCACATTTTGTTTGATAGGATAGACACTCTCATATTACCCCAGTACTAGAATCCCTTCACTGGCTCCCTGTCACATATAGGATCCACTTCAAAATTCTAATCATTACTTATAGAGCACTACATGGTGAGGCTCCTGCTTATGTTTCTGAGCTACTTCATCCTTATCAGTCAGCTCACTCTCTCAGGTCAAATGCATTAAATTTGTTGTCTGTCCCTCAGACTCGCCTTAAGACATGAAGTGATCGAGCTTTTGAGGCTGTGAACTCTGGAAGGCTCTGCCTGCAGCTCGACAGTCTGGATTCTTTTAAAAGCCAGCTAAACAGACATGAGGTAACTTGTATGCACTGGCTCTGTGTCTGCTTTATTTTAGTGCAGTATTGATGTGCACTGTTAACCACCATGTATTGTGCAGTTTTGCACTTTTATCCTCAGGACTCAGGAAGTCACTTTATCATTTTTATCGTTTTTATGTTTATGTTGTATTTTAATTTTGCCGTTGTAAAGCACTTTGTTACCTTTGTCTGTGAAAAGCGCTTCATAAACAAATTTACTTCCTTACATCCACTGCTGGAAAGGTCACTAAATTTGAATAGAGGAAAGGTTGTGGGAGATCACATAATGGGAGTTCACAGCAACTTTCATGAAAATCTGGCCAGTAGATGTTTATTTCTACAGTTAGAAATACAGAACAATGACACTTGCTTTATACTATATACAACTTTGTGTCTGTTCTGTTCAGGTTGTTCCTGTAAAGCAGGAGCAAAACATATTTCTGTGCTTAAGGAAATCAACAAATATTAAGTCTGAAATCATCCACAAAGAAGTGACGATCTAAATCAGTTCAGCGTGGTTGTTCTCTAAGTGTGTTTGATAATTCCATTAAATAATGGGAGCATAATTAATGACTGTTTTGTGTTGTATTACTCATCAGGATGTTTAATTTAGATGCAAATTGGCAAGAAGGACGGGGAAATACACACCGGAGGGACAGTTTAAATATGACAGAGACGCCACCCACAGGTGACGGGAACAACAAGAAAAAACTGAAAAAAAGATGTTTGATGTATTGTTTTTCATAAACTGGACCTGGAGTCCAGTATTAAGAATGTCTGAGCGTGCGGGCAGACAGAGATTAAAAAAAGACAGTATCGATGAGGAGATGGTAAGAAATGAGAGTCAGAGGACGGACTGAGACAACTGCAGACAGAAATGGAAATAAAGTGACACAGCAAAAGAACAAGAGAACAATTTCTTTAAAAAAAAATTGATTGAGTACGATGTCAAGAGAGCAAGAAAACAAAACACAAGTCTGAGTACAAAAACGATTGGATGCTGTGTAAACCAAATAAAACAGAATGTCATAATTTGCTAATCGCTTTTGACAGAAAGTCAATTGAAAACTGCATAAAGATAATATGTTTAATGCTTGACCTCAGCGTCATCGACTTTTGTAAATATCTGCTGATTCTGAATTTGATGGCAGCAACATATTTCAAACCAGTTGGGACAGAATCAACAAAACACTGACCAAACCAAAGACAGCTGTTTGGATCAGTCCACAGGTAAACAGGTTCATTGGTAACAGGTGAGAGGATCATGATTGGGTATGAAAGGTTCATCCTGGAAAGACTCGGCCGTTCACAAGCGAGGATGGAGAGAGGTTTGTGAACACATGATTGGATAAGGGAGATTAATACATGGGCTCAGGGACACTTCAGAAAACTGTTGTTAATTTGTAAACTTTTTTTTAGGATCAGGGCTGTAAATGGAACAAACAGATGGGATGGGAACATATTTACGTTCTGTTTAAATGGGAGGAAGCATTACAGAAGACATCAAAAGAAAACGGTCTAAAATAATACAAAAAAAAAAAGTAGAACAAAAAGCATGAAAATACGTTTTATTTTTAATTGGACTAAGCCCTGTTTAACAAGTGTAACCAGGGGAAAGAAGACAAAGCACCTTCCTCCTCCAGTCATTTATCTCCTTTACATACTGCCACTCAGCTGTGCTTCCTTTTTGTTTTTATTGCTGCGGCACAGCTGTGTTCAGCAGGGACAGAACTGCCTGAGAAAAGACAGCAAATTACAGAGAATAATATACAAATAGAATGAATCATAGAATAATATGGCAAGCTCTGTCAGACCTAAATTAATTATCTCGCTTTGGAAAAAGAACAAGAGAGAAACCCGCCTACTTTACCAACTCAGGAACTCCACAGCAATAATTGATTCCACAACAGCAAGGAGAAACATTTTCATGAAGTTGGTGACACACTTCATCACTGCGTTGAAACACCCTGTAAATGTTGATTTCATCTCTGCAATAGATTTCCCATCTGCGACCATACCAATCACAATTTATTGTACAAATCAGGTGATTCCTCAGCATCAGAGCCAATTTAATGAGACACTTTATCTGATGCAGCTCGACTTCAGATGGCTCATATTCTTCCCTGGTGCTGCTTTAATTGTTGTTATATTCATCACGGCCTCATTACAAAAAGGCTTCTTAAGTGATTTCATTTAAATTCTTGAGTGTTTTCTCCATTAAACTGTTTTAATGACACAGATGAGAATGTTCTAAGTTATTCATAATGCAGATTTCAATCAAATGTGTCTTTCCATCCTTGACAGCATCACACTGTCTAAAAACATACCAGTTCATGTCCAAATGCTTCGACTTAGCATCACTGTAAGACCTTGTTCTGAATTAGAATTGAATCCTTAGATGCATTTGTGTATGTGTATCAGACCAGAGAAAGGTCAAAGGTCAAACAAGGATCCATTCTGAAAACCTTTGAAAAGCACACAACGGCTTGAGTTCACAGATAAGTTTGGAATCAGACAGAGAATTGGCTCCAAAAAAAATTAGCAGCTGATATTTTTGACAGAGATCAGACTGAAATAATGAGCTACTGAAAGGTGGAATCACAAGAACTCACCGTTTGTGGATAATAGCCAAAAAGAAATAAATAAATAAAATAAAATAAAAAGCACTTACTTAGCATATACTGATTTAGAGAATTATTAACATTCCTTCTGACCATTTGGAAGAAGTTTTCATGTGAAGAAAAAAAGTTAAATTACACATGAAAAAAAAACTTAGTGCCTTTAACTCCTCAGTTACAAGCATCACACGAGGTGAAAGATGAAAATATCAAATATGTATCTCACGTTGCAATAACAGCTGTAGCACAACTTCAAAACAGGAGGTATTAAATATTTCACACAAGTGAAGCATCTTCCCTTAAAAACCATCTTTGGCTGACTACAAACACCAGCTTGCACAAAACACAGAAACCTGACAAGTCTAATTTTGGGCTGCCATTAAGCTACTCACAGAATTAGCATCAATTAGCGACGGCTGATAATGACCTGCTGCCGGCGACGAAGCTGCTACCTGAACATGTTGAGCACTGCTCTTTGATAGCTTAATTATAATTAATGTTGGAGCTCAGCATCTTGCATTTTGCCAACTTCTGTGTCTGAACAAAGTCATTTGTATGGTCAGTAAATTTTTTACATTAACACATGTATACGCAGTAAAATGCAGAGAGAGACTGTGGAGTGTGGCTGTGGGGAGGGAGAGCAGAGCTGCAACACCGAAACACAGAGAATCTCACATATTCACAATCTATGCTTGTGTGGATCCAACAAATGATTGGTCAACAGATTGCTCGCTGACTCCCCGCCATGTTGTTTTGGGAAATGGACACAGACACAGATTGATGACAACAATGATATGACAGTTAAACAGGTATCAGAAATAGATGGAAGAGTAATAGAAAGAGCCAATTTTCATGCCTCAATCCAATGAAATGAAAGGAAAGAGAGAGAGTGAAGTAAGAGAACAAGTGAGAGAAAGGAAAAGGTGAATGAATGTAGATACAGACGCGTGGAGGGGAAACAGTAAAGACATGGAAAGGTGGACTGCAGCAGCGGTGAGAGGACAAAAGGAAACACACAATGGTTTGAAAGCAGACAGAAAATATTGGCAGCATGAAAGCAAATCTGGAAATGCAAATGAGATGATATATAAAGTGGTGAAAGGGTTAAGTGAATGACAGACAGGAAATGAAAGGTGTTGACAGTCATATTAGGATTAATGAAAGCAGGAGGGTGAAGCCTCTGGTGAGATTTTAATGAAAAGCTCCTTCAGATAAAGCTGAAGGTCATGCAAGGATTCATTCTTATTCCAGTGAGATTGGGCCGAGGGTTCATTAGCCACTGACCACAGACGGGCAAATATATTCACCCAGCTCAATATTCCGTGCACGTCTGAGTGGATTTTACACCCCATCATCACATCATGCACAAGAGTTATTTGGTTATTGCCAAATCCAAAAATACCCATTTTAAGATGAACAATTTACTTGGATTTTTATTGGCACTGAACATTGAATGTAAACTGTGAGGTTTGAAATTGCCCAATATGTTTTTTATAAGCACAATATTCTCTGATTCACCAGATGACAACCATCACTATGACAACCATCACTATAGTGCACAACAACTGTTTTTGGTGTTCTAATGTTTCTTAACTGGGCCCAGGAGCAAGACACCGATGAGGGAAAAGGGTGTAAGAGACTTATTTAGCGAAAGCTGCAGAAAACCTGTTGGCTGAGGCTTGAGCTGCTGGTGATGCATAGAGAGTGGAGGGAGGTGTGGAGAGGTGAATAATAACGTTTGTTCTTCACTGGTTGACTGGACGATGTGGCAGCTTGCAGTGAAACCAGGAGGGATTTAAAGCTGCTGCTCCTAAGGTAAGAATGAGGAGGAGCTGTGTCTGGAGAGGGCTCCAGCACCTGATGACCACGCCCCCATTGCATGGAGACCACGCCCCCAATACATGGAAACCACGCCCAACATATTACGACCACGCCCCAGCACATTGAGACCACGCCTCCAGTGCATTAAGGCAACGCCTAGGCACATTAAGATCACGCCCCCTGTACATTAAGACCACGCCCCCTGCACATTGAGACCACGCCCCCTGTACATTGAGACCACGTCCCCAGCAAAACACAAACAAACAAAAAATCCAA
>JBBMOC010001620.1:0-10928 GCA_037975185.1 Centropyge bicolor | reverse complement strand
AAACAGCGAGCTCTCCACTTTCCCAGCAGTCAAAATATGTCCTTAGTATTGTAAGCTGTAAATTGTGGAAGCCGCTGTGCATGTCAGCAGGAAAGAGAGCCCATTTCCTTTATTACACTGTTGCCATAAAAAGATAACACGAAGTAGAAGAAAAACTAATGTGGGTGCCTGCAAGGCCAAATACATCCTTTCACCATGAAATGGCTGTGTGGTGAGAGGGATGAGGGGAAGGATGGAGGGAGACAGTGAAGACACAGGGATAGTGTCCATGCAGGGACGTCCTACTGTACATGTCTGCAGCTCAGGGATGACCTACATACTAACACTGAGTGTGAGCTGGACTGTTCTCCTGCTGGGACTCAAACAGTTCTGGAATATTCTAAATGTGGAAATGCAGCCTTTAGTTAGAGCATCTTCATTTTACAAACATTAGGTTTTCATTTTCATGAACAGAAAATTACTATATCTGCAGGGATTTTTAAAGAGAAACAATATTTTGGGAAATGAGCTTATTCTTTCTTTCTGAGAGCGTGTGTGTTAAGTTGTGTGACTCAAGTCCTACCTCTTTGGCAGCACCTCAAGTTGCTCCTCCTGGATCCATATTATTCATTTGTCTGTAATTTTTTAAAAATCCTGATTGTTCATAATTTAATTTTAAAATGTTGGTGCGGTCTGTAAACATCACATCCATTGCTCATCTGTCTGTGGGGACGGACCAAGCGGCAACCTCCGCCGCTGAAAAATGAAGCCAATGCGGAAGTGCAAAAAAGCTGCAGTTCCTCCAATAACCACTAGAGCAGGCTGCAGAAGGGAGTCAATTACATTTGAGCCCCATGTTAAAATGTCCGATTTTATGACAGAAAAAAACATATTTACAGCCTGGTTCAAAACATGGCTCTAGTCTCATAAGCTGTTTTTCTACTCCATGACAACTCTGGGGGGGGGCGAATTTTTTTATAAGGCGTTGGTTTAAAATATACAGCATACATCATTATGCACAATTCATAGCTGTCAATCTAAGTGGCGCCACTTTGATTGACAACTAGCCACTGACGGTCTAAAGGGCGTCACCCCGGCTAATTCTAGTCACTGAGTTTGGGAAAGAGATCGTCGTGGGGTTAGCCGGCTAGCAACGATATTTAGCATTTAACCTAGCTGGTTAGCCGTAGCTAGTTTGATTATTTCCAATAAAGCGGCTTTTTTCAGCCAATAGCGTTCATTCAGCCGGCCCATAGGACCCGCCTCAGCTCCGCCCTCGCTCCACCTCTTTGTCCATATTTGGAGTAACCGGAGGTAGGCTACCAAGATGGCTACGCACTACGATTTGCTTCATTTTTGCTCTTCAGAAACCTACGGACGCTACGTCCATATTTTATACAGTCTATGGGCCCCCCTCGGTTTCTCTCTATCAATTCTTCCCTTTTTTCCCCGATAAATCATTTTTTGAAGGACATTTTCATCCTCCAATTGGAAGGTTGGTGGTTTGATTCCTGGCTCCCCCTGCAGTCTATGTGTCGAAGTGTCCTTGGGCAAGATCCTGAACCCCAAATTGCCCCCGATGGCTGTTGCATTGGTATGTGAATGTGCATCTGCTAAATGAAATTGTAGAATGCTGCACAGACTGTAATGCCCCCTGAGGCAATTGTGATGTATCTATGAATATGTAACTTGACTTGACAACTTGATCTTGCACTTTAACATATATGTGATTGAAGGAGGTCTTACTGCTGCTGCCAGCCTTCTCACCAAACCTAGTTAGCGAATATAGAGAACCAGGTGAACCAGGAAGTAAACCAAACTTATTGATAGCTTCAATGATAAGCCCAGGTTTAGCAGCATAGTTTCCTCACCCAGGAAGAAGGTATATGTTGCACGAGGGAGGCATGGAGAGGAAGCAGTGTGCTAAGATGACGAGGTGTAGTTTAGAGTGTGCAGTTACCAGCACATCGCGCTTATACATCATTAAACACAGGAGACGTCTTCTCCAGTCTGTCCATCTGCCATTAATGATGACATGAATAATGTGAGTGTTTGGATGCAATAGCAATGAAGTGAAACAGAACACAAATTGGCCTGTGTGGGAAACTGGTCCGTGCCTTACTTAAGTGGTTTACTCCCCAATGCCAGGGCCTCTCCGTGGCTAATGAGCAGGGCTAAAACATGTCACTAACAAGCAAAAAAAAAAAAAAAAATCATCAGAAAGTAACAGCCTGAAACACAGAGAGAGGCTCAGTTTAATGTTGCTGTTTGTCCCTGGCTGTGAAGGTTCCAGCGTGCAGAGCGAGAAGAGGAGCAGCAGTAATGACGTCTAATGATAGAAACTAGTTAGACCTCCAGATGTAGGTCCCAGAGAGCAGGCCAGCCAGACATCCAGCTCTGATTCCTGTGTTTATTTTAAGGCCTGTTCACCCTATATGTTACTCTAGCCCTGTGCAGCTGGCCTGACTGACTGTCTTTGTTCACAGTAATCCACCACCATCACCCCCCAACCCCAAACCCCTTGTCTCCTCCTCCTCCTCCTCCTTCGCCTCCACTCCCAAACACGTTGCCTGTGCTTTTATTTTTCCTGGCAGCGCTCACCTCCTGCAGCTCCGTCAGCCTGTCAGAGAAGCAGAGGAGATACCTCTCCATGCAAATCACAACCAGATGCTTTCCTTTCCTTCCACATTTCTTCTCTCCCTCGTCTTTTCCTCTCTCATTTTCTCAGTCTTGTCCTCTCCTCTTCTCACCTTTCGACTAGAAAACACTTGGCAGAATTCAGCTTACAAGCGTAAATATCTTTTCCAGCAAAGGTCCTTGGAAAAGTCTCTCACTGTAGTTTATTCAGCGTGTAACAACAATTGAATGTTTAAAGGCTAAAAGCAGTTTCTGAATCACTCTTTTTGACATTCTAAATATATAAAGGGCAGTGAAATACTTTCTAACTCACTCTCGAGGTTTTTCAACAGTCGCACTCTTTCTTTCTTTGCTCCATTCTTCACTGCTCTGCTCACTCTCCCTCCCTTCCCCCCCCCCTCAAAACTTAAAGGCCCTTAATATTTGCCCAAGGAAGTAAAGCGAATAGGAAAAGTATTTCTTGGCTCAGCATGGTCGGGGAGGCCTGGTTACAGCCAAATCATATCCAGATGGAGTATAAAAAAGGAAGGAGTCATGGATTAGCCGGAGGTAGCTGCCATGTAAATGGATGTTTCCTGTTTGTGTTAGTCTGTTGAAGGCAGTGCTATTTGTGAAGACTGAGGTGAGCTTTTTTTTTTATTATGGCAACCATTGACGACATGTTCCCAAGTAACAATGGCAGGTCAGGCTCATAAAGGTACCATCACCTGTGGATCAGTGGACTGGCTGGGGAGACATGTTTTTTTTTTTCTGTTAGTGATTACAGTACAGCATGAGTGGTGGTGAGCGCCACCAAGGGAAGGGAAATTTTACATGTCGTGGGTAGACACATCCATTAGCTACTCGGGTGATGTGGAGAGGGCCACAACTCCACCGTCATACACATGAGACAACGGGTGTATCCATTACAATTAGGGATGCACCGAAATGAAAATTCTTGGCCGAAACCGAAAACCGAAAATGAAGAAAACAAGGCCGAAAACCGAAACACCGAAATAAATTATTATGCCAATTATTACCATTGCATTCGTGGCTATGACTGTGTACTAACCTCACTAAAATCAAGGCATTGCAATTGCATAAATTAATATTAATGCTTCAAAGAATAAATCAATTACAAAATTATGAAAATATTTATTAACAGTGACATTAAAACTAGCTATTAGCTATCCGTGGGTCTTTCTCAGATATAATGAAATGCATCCACACCGCAGACATGTTGGCAACTATCCAGACGTGCGCGTGCCGGTAGGGTTGCCAAACATCCCGAAAAATACGGAATTGTCCTTTATTTGAAAATTAAATGTTGCGTTCCCTTTTGAACTAACACGGGACGCGATTTGTCCCGTATTTCATAAATGTCCCGTACACATGTCTGTCACAAACACATTTCAACACTAAATGTGACAATAATGAACTAAATAAAAGACAGGAAAAATTAAGGCCAGCTAAATCTGTGTGCCGGGGACCCCGAGAGGACCCACTGCGCTCTCTGCCATCAAAAAGCGCTGTCACGGTTGCCTAGTTACAAACACTGGCGCCGCTACACGCGCATTTTAAAAATGGCTAGAGGCGGCAACCGCCCGTGGTGGGCGTGTTTTTTCTTCGTCATCACAACGTCTTGTTTCGGCCGTGTTGTTTCGGTGACAAAAGTCTTTCGGCCGAAAACCGAAAATGCACTTTTGCGCTAGTTTCGGCCGAAACTTTTCGGTGGCTGAATTTTCGGTGCTCCCCTAATTACAATACAATAAAAAAAAGTCCTGGCTCTTTTGGTCAGACTGTTATTACTGTGCTGTTTATAGCTGGGGGGCTTGCAATGTTGAAATTGCATGGGAAGGCTGGTTTAGCTATGGCACATATATAATAACAATAATAATAATAATAATAATAATGATGAACTTTATTTCTGTATTTGACTTTCAAACCAGAGATGCAAGGTGATTCACCAAATGCAATACTATATATATATATATACTATAAATATAGGTGCAAAGATACTNAGTTTGACTGAACTGATTCATTTATAAAAAAGTGTTTGGAAAAGGCTAAACACAACGGCTGGGTCTCCACATCTGAGTGTGACTTTGACGACCATTATTCAACCAATATTCCACCCCCTACCTAAAATACACATCAGTGAATCCAGCCTGGATTGTAAATTAAATCTTGCTTTGGACTGAAGAAAGTAAAGGTGTTTCAAACATGAGAAGCTCTAGCATGTTATCTGCCACCATGTATAGGAAGGAGTCAGATGAATACACACTTTTATTGGTCACCAGTTACCCCCCCCCCCAAAAAAATTCTAAAGAGGGGTCTCCCAAAAAGTTAGATCTCTGTGTTAAGAAAGATCTGTCTTCATCGTCCCTATGGAAATGTATTTCTGTAGTGAGCTTCTGTGACATTTTCTATGTTCTTTTTTCACATTTCCTATTTCTACTATTATATGACTGAATGTGACTATTTCATTTTGTACTGCAGAAATCTACTGTCTATTTAGAGTTACTGAAGCCCTGTTTGGATGATCTTTGCACATTATCCTCATCATCCCTGTCTCTCTGTATTTCAATTGTGGGGTTACATGGAAGTTTTTCTCATTAACCCATAACATATCTTTTTTCCTATTTCCTGTTATATGATTGAATATAGCTATCTTCTATTACAGCAACCTACTGCCCATTTAGAGGTTAACTCATGGGGCAGCCTAAACAGTGAAATCATGACAGACAGAGTACTTTATTTTATTTTATTTTATTTTTATTTTTATTTTTTTATATGTGGTTTTTATATGATTGTGTTACGCTGAGATCTAATATTATAGCCATTGTGGAAGTTATGATTTTGGATACATTGCTGTTCATTTTATTTCTCTTAATAAACGTTTGTGTAGTTTGATGTAGTTGCAGTCCCTTGTAGACAGGAACTTCCTCTTGTGAAGGTGGAATGCACATTCAAGTCACGGTCCCTGATTGGCTGTGCCTCTTTATTTGACCTGTTGCCATCTGAAACAGTGCAGATGATCATGGAGAGCAGGAGGAGACTTGAGAGAGGTTCAGTGATCTGAACTTAACCCTTCTTCCACGGTGAACTATTACAAAGACATTTACAGCTTTGTTTATACACAAAACCACAACTAAAACTGCCTTCAAAGGTCCTTTTATCGTTGAACCAGTGGGTTTTAGAAGCACACAAGCTTAATAACCACTGAATCCGTGTGTCTGTTGAAATATTGAAATAATGAAAGATGGTATCCGCGCTGCCAGCTGGTCCTGATCTCTGCCAACGAGAGGGTCTGAGCAGAAGGAAACACAGGTCAGCATGACCAGCAGAAACATGATGGCTGCCCCCGGCTGCAGTTAAGACTTGGGATCATTCATTTTCAAAGATATAGCTCACAGCTGTTTTCATTAACTTGTATTCATGCAGATTTTAGCAGGCGATGTCTGGATTATAAAATAATGATTTGCAGGCAAGCTGCAGTGCCTGCTGTAGAGAGAGATGCACAAACTGACTGAGGTCAGTCACAGTGTGGAGCTCCAACACCAACTGGAGACATGTGCCAGCCCAGCAGACGACACAATCAAATATACACATGATCACAGCTGTCAGTAACAACAAAGAGGCCTGGCTGTGTTCATGTTACCTGGACATTTCATGAACATCTGTGGGTTTTATGACCTGGTGAATTGGTGATTGTTTCTCCACGGGAATGAGAGGCAACTGCTCCCCCCTCTGCCAATAGTACAGGACATTTTTCAGAAACTGAATTCAATAAACTAAAGCTAAACTAAGAACGTAGTGTAAGACAATAGTGTCTTACACCAACAAAAATTTGTCACTTATAACTGCCACTCAGTTGAGTTTATTTATTAAAAACTGCTCAGTTGTTCACAGGAAAGTGAAAGAAATGTCAGATTTGGTTTTGTATACATATATGTCCATCTACCTTCCAGAGTCCAGGTGGGGGTACTGCACTCAGCAGGATTACTACTTTTAAATAGCATGCAACAAAATCTCTGAGCATTTGTTTAAAAAAAAAAAAAACAAAAACCCAATAATCAATACTTATGACTTATTGTTACCTAATATATTCAAGTATATTTTTACAAATTCAAAACACTAAAAACTATAGTCAAATATTTTCTCACAGGTGAGTTGACAATACAGCTTAGTGTTTTTATTTAAGAGTGTGACCATGATTCTTGACACTGTGTGAGAACACCTGCCCTTTGTGCACATGAGGTCAAGCCTGTGGTGGTGGTTGCCTGATGAAGTTGCATGGGCATGCCTTCACAGTGGTTAGAGCGAAAGAGAAGGGGGCGGGGCTGGGAAAACTACAGTAAAGAAGCCAGGGTAAAATGAAGAGAGAAAAAAAAATCATTCTTTTCCTCGTATGGCTCAAAATGTGACAGTTAACTGCACAGAAATGGCAAAATGTAATTTAAATACTTGAATTACTATGTAAATATGAATGTAGTTGAGGTCAGCAAGCTACTGCAAAGTATAGCTGAAATACTAGCTTCTTTTAAATCATATAATGACACACCTTCAGATTATTTTATCCCTCTGGATGAAACAGCATGTGATGATGCAACTGTAACAATGGAGCTGTGAAAATAAAGCTGTCTTGAATTTCTTGGACTTGACTCAGGATTTGAAATGACAAAAACAATGATGTCATATCTGCATGTTGCAGGTACTGCTTGTGCCAGCAGCTGTTTATTTACATGTTGTATACACTGATGCTCTGGAGGCATAGACTGTATAAAATATGGACGTAGTGTCCGTG
Source organism: Centropyge bicolor (assembly GCA_037975185.1). Taxonomy (NCBI): domain Eukaryota; kingdom Metazoa; phylum Chordata; class Actinopteri; family Pomacanthidae; genus Centropyge; species Centropyge bicolor. Next base: position 3,526 of record JBBMOC010001620.1, on the reverse strand, counting down.
ACGTCACCCATAGGTTTCTGAAGAGCAAAAATGAAGCAAATCGTAGTGCGTAGCCATCTTGGTAGCCTACCTCCGGTTACTCCAAATATGGACAAAGGGCGAGGGCGGAGCTGAGGCAGGTCGAATGAACGCTATTGGCTGAAAAAAGCCGCTTTATTCGAAATAATCAAACTAGCTACGGCTAACCAGCTAGGTTAAATGCTAAATATCGTTGCTAGCCGGCTAACCCCACGACGATCTCTTTCCCAAACTCAGTGACTAGAATTAGCCGGGGTGACGCCCTTTAGACCGTCAGTGGCTAGCTGTCAATCAAAGTGGCGCCACTTAGATTGACAGCTATGAATTGTGCATAATGATGTATGCTGTATATTTTATATTTTTTATATTTATTTTATTATTTTTTACATATAATGATGTTGGCCTTTCACTCGAAGCAGCGCTGTATCTAAGTTGACACTGGTGTGACTGAAGACTCTTACAGGAAGACAAGTGATTTGCAAGTCTTCTTTAGTGAATTGTCAAACTGCACCAAGCTTATGAGCAGGTGGAATGGCAAAGCAATGACATCACTAAAGTTTATGTCTCTGATCATGCAACATGATCTGTGAACTGTGTTCCCATTTAGAGACATGCAAAGTATAAGAGGAGGGAGCAGTTACACAAATTGCTCCTGTACCGGATTTATCACTGCAGACTGACCACGGTGTCCGGGGACACTGAGTCTGACATTTAACAACAGAGTTACATGTAAGCTCACCTTGATTTCCAGGGGCCAGTTATGTCTTCCACTTCAGATTTCTAATGGATGTAGTGTTCAAATCATTAGTGGCCATGAAGACCATGACGTCATCTGTAATTGGATTTAGCACTTGATTTCATCTTTGTTAGTGAATGGAGGCACAAAATCCAAATTTGACTCAAACTTAAAGGGAACTGTGGTTGGTTGAACTGTTAAAATGAAACAAACATAACATGGTTCTGGTTTTACATGTAAGTACAGCATTCAGCTGCTACTATCCCTGACTGTCATGGTGCTGTTGTGAGAATGACAGTAACTGTCTGACACTGTAAAGGCACACACACTCAGAAAGGCATGTGATGAACGACCACACTGCAGCTGTAACACTCCCTTCAAAGACACACTCTTGGCTATTTGCCTTTTTAGTAACCAGTCACAGATACATAAAACCATTTGAAGTGAGGAGAAATTATTCATGCACATTGTAGAATGTGTTTCCTTCAGTCCCTGTTGTAACCTGATGTTGTAGTCTTCTCCGGCACCACACAGTGTCTGCTTTGGATCTGACTCACATGCTACAGTTGGGGTGAAACACACCACTTACTGTCAAAATGTTATTATTATCTATTAATGAATACGTTACATCAAAGATAATGCATCAACCTGGTACGTTATCTTTGACGTAAAGCTACTACTATGACTACTTTTAAATATATAAAAATGTAATAATAATAATAATAATAATAATACATTCATAATGAAAAGCTGCTGTAAATATAAACATGAATAAATAAATAAATATGAACTTTACAGCAGAAATAAACATGTTTACAGTCTGGTACAGAAAATGGTTTTGGTCTCTGTAGCTTATTTCCCCATTCATGCCAACTGTATGGCAGAGGGTGAATTTTTATAGAACTCACTCATCTGAATGATATTAAGGCTTAAAGTTATGCAGAATGAGTGAACGACATTGAGCTGATATTGAACTGACTCAGTAATGTCAGTTATATAGTGATATCTTGAGCGCTAATATTAACATCATCTTTATTAGTTAATAAGTATTGAAGAGTTGTTAAGTTAGTCAGAAAAGGTTTCACAGATATACCCTAATTTTGAGGATTCGTTTCTGCAGTACATCCCTCACTGTGTGTGTGTGTGTGTGTGTGTGGCTCTAATATTTTCAGGAGCTTCCATTCGCAGCTCTTCACAGATGTTATCCACAGCTGCAGCAGACAGAAGGTCTGAACTTATTGATGTGAAACATTAACAGTCCAGCGTTAAACCCCTTGAAATTGCTTTGAATTTGGTGAACTTGTGGTCCTAAAGTAGGGCAGAGCGGCTGCCCTTCAGCTTTGGCCTGAGCAGCTCTTTGGAGGAATGTGACGGCGAGATTGGTATCTGGCTCTGGGAATGAGATCAGGTCACGGTCTGATGGAAGGTTTCATGGTCTACAAGCTGAGCTGTAACAGGATCGCACAGCTGCCCAAGACAGCTTCCATCAAACACAGCAGCAGGTAACTGGCATCACACACACTCATGCACGCTGACATATTCACACAGGCTGGAAGCAGTATACACATTAGGAGTCTCCTGTCTGTTCCCAGAGATTTACATTCCGGTTGATTTGGTGACACCTGTGGGTTCTAGTGTTAATAGCAGGTGTATTGTAACAATGCATTGTCTAGAGTTCAGTGCTATCACTGGACAAAATCATTTAATCAAATTCACATTTAATTTTCCAACTGTTATGTGTTTGAACTTACTGTATGACAACATTCAAATCAATATTCATTTTACATCCAATTTTCATTTTCTTCTATAATTACTGTCACAATGAAAATCAAATATCCACTGGCAAACTCTTTTTTTCAAATTGGCAGACAAGGAGAAGAATTCTGCCAATATAATTTTTTAGTTTGCAATTTCATTTCCATTTTTGAAATTGAGTTTAAAACTCAATTTAAACCATTTAAAAGTTTCACTTTTCCACTACCATTATGGTAGTGTTACGCTTTGGAGAACATAGAAAAATTATTTGTCCATATTTTTTTTTCATTGTAGCACTAAATATGCTTTTCAAAAAGGAAAATTTGAATTTGATTTCAATTGTCGAATTTTCATATTGGCAGCAATGTGCAATGATGTTGCAATGAAGAGACATAAAAACAGGTTAACAAAAGCTGATGGTCACAAATAGAACCAAAACTATATATCACAACAATGTTGTTAAAATCTTATTGGATTATACTACGGAACTGAGGTTTATGCTCAAAGTTGTTTTGTTTTTTCCATTTTGAAACATTTTGTGGCACAGACACTCACCAAGTGATCTTTAACACTGAATTGAGTAATATGAGACAAAATAAAGCTTTATGTCTCTTAACACAGATATAGTGTAAAAATATCAAAAGCTACTGTCCCACATGGAGACATCTTTAAAGAGGACAGTGCCGAGTGTCATCGTCAGACCTGCGGATGGATGAATAATCTGACTGGCCAGCTGCCACCGAAATCAGGAAAGACTGTCATTCACCCAACAGCTTCAACCCTCCACCATCTGTTCACATGGGCTGTTTCTAGCTGGGCTGCTGGCACGCCATTCATATGCATGTCTCCAGTAGATAATGAGCACACAGCTAAATGAGGCACTGTCTTGTGATAAAATTTCTTTGTTGGAATCTTTTTTCATTGATGGGACATAGATTTGGGGCAGAATGATCTATAAATGCTGAGGTTCCATGAACTGTCGAAGGACTGCTCCTTTGTCTTTCTGAGCAACAGTCG
>JBBMOC010001619.1:7500-10929 GCA_037975185.1 Centropyge bicolor | reverse complement strand
ATATATATATATATATATATATATATATATATATATATATATATATATATGTAATAATAATGCGAGTAAACAAGACCAAACACATGAGAGATAGAGAATCAGTTACAGATGTGGGCTGGAGCCAAGCTTTGAATTTACTGTCAACCAGTTTATGTGACGATAATTAAAGGTTTGTTTGTTTGTTTGCCAATAAATTAAAGCACAATATCATCTGCATGCTCATATACAAATTTACATGCTTTATTGCCTGATCTTGAGGCAGTGTCTTGTGTCAAAATAGTTTCATTCCAAATGATGTTAATCATATTACCACACAGCAGATCTGCCAAGGTGGTTTTGCAACATGGGTAAAAACTGAAGTCATGGCTCAGTGGGAGGAAGAGAGCGGTGCTGCAGCTCATCATTTACCCAGGGCTGTAGGTCATCTGACATGCTGGACCTGAACGATAAAGGCTGGAATTCCTTTAAAAAAAATACGTAAACATTCTGAGATGTACATTTTGTTAAATCACACAGAACATCAGGGAGCATGAGTCTGAGCCTGGCTTCATAAAACACATGCTTTCTTACAACCACTAAGACCATCTGTTGCTGTTGTTTAGCTTCGTGCATTTGACACATTACCTGGATTTACTGTTGATCATAAATAGACTGCAACAAGGCTGAGATTATTGTCTGGCTATCAGAGTATGAATAACAATGAATGTACAAATAATTAGAGCTGTTAGTTGGATGTTAGAGTCCAGTAAAGGACCAATCAGCTGGATTGAAAGAGCTGAGTAAACAGTTCAGATATTAGACTTTACCAATCAGCACAGCATAAAATATGTAACAGAACTGATTCGTATTCTACATTGTAATTACACCTAATATCCACAAATAAAATCATCAACTTCCAGGTTTTGGTTGGTCCAGTACTGTTGATATCAAGCCGTCAGTTACTGCAGGATCCTCATGCATGATGTCATACTGATACTGTTGCCTTTAGTTTTGACTTAATTCTCTGGTAGAGGCAATGAATGAAATCAATGATGTAAGAACAAATTTTAGGGAGCTGTTGGAGGCGGTGGAGGAGGACAGAGAAGCAACTCAAGCCCAGAGCATATACAATGTGTACATGTTGGTGTGTTGAAGTCCCATGATTGTGCAGTAGGGGGAAGAGCAGGATAGCAGATTCATTAGGCTGGATGCCACAGTCCAGCAGATCGACAGCTGCCACATTTCAATGGATTCAGGAGATTGGTGAAATTTCCATTTGCAAATATAGAGATGAGAAGGATTTAAACGACAGACATTTACAGCAGGTGTTAATAATAAGATATGTTAGATATAAAATGTCCAGAGAGAAGAGAGTGAAGGAGCTTTGTAGCTTTAGATCAAATAAAAGTCAAGGTTTGATTTCGACCACGTTTCCCATATACATCTACTGCCCACTTGAATTTTGTTGCTCTTAGACCAAGTGCTTCGACCTCCCTGTTCATCCATCCCACAGCAGGCTGGAGGTAGCATTCCAGCTTTCTGAAGGTGAAAAATAAAAACAATGGCCTATTGAAAAGACATGCTAAGAAACGTGCCAACGAATATAAGAGACATCGGGGAAAAAATGGAACTCTTTTTTTTAAGCACCTGGGTTTTACAGAAAAGTTACATAAGTGCATTGTAGCCGTTATTGGTTTAAGCATCTGTGAGCAGTTTTTTCTCCTGGCTGCTCCTCCTGAAAAGTGTTCTTTCAACATCAACGTCTCTCTAAGCAGCTCCTTTATGAGGCTCTGGGTGGGGCTCGTTCAGGACCAGTCCTCACCTGCTGCACACACACACACACACACACACACACACACACTTACAGACATCCTTTCTTTGAAGAGCTGAGTCCACATACGTGACAGGGCTTGCTTGGGGTCAGTCTCGTTTCAGACTGTGAGCTTGGAAGAGTCTTTCTTCTCCACACAAAGGACGGGATTTCACATTTACTTTGAACACGTGCTGTTAATTAGAACTGGCTCAATGTTGCAACTTTCTCTGTGGATTTAATCACAGAACTTGTTTTATGAAATGATTGATTGACCTTTGATGAGAGTTTTCTGGGTTTGATCAGAGCTGATCACAGCGGCTCTGTGTCTCCCTGCTTCCATGTATAATTGAGGAGATACAGAGAGAGATTGGCCGGAGACTCCGCCTGGTCTCCGTCCAGGACGTTACTGAAGCCCCCGACTGAGCGCTGATCTGACATACATCCTCACTGTAATCCCTTCTTTATCTCCCCATCACTGAACACTCTGCTCGGCTGGAACTTGGAATGAATTAGCAGCTTTTTGCTAACTGAACAGCTGGAGCGCTGGGAATAGCATTAAACCATAATGGGGAGAAGACAAAGGACATGTGAGACTGAAGCGCAGTGATCCTGAGGAACATTGTGTCTGCAGTCAGGAATGGAGACTGTGTGATCCTTTAGCTTCATACTTTGTGAGTCTAATAAATCATCCAGAGTCGCCGCGGGCGTGTTTATTACTGAGACAGTATTACATGTGAGGTAGCGTCTATTTTCATAATGATGACATTGAGGATCATGGCTGGAGGCTGTGTGGAGCTCAAACATTGGCAGCAGGAAGGTGCAGCGCATCGTACATCTTCTTGGGGGGTGGGGGGGCTCATTGCTATGATGCCTTGATAACACACTGATGAAAGAGAAATCAAAATGGTGGAGGAGCCTCCGTCAGGACCAGACAATGTGTGAGAACTGACAGATTAAAGCTGATAGTTACAATCCCTTCACCTCGTTTCTGCACCGCAGCCATGTGGACAACAGGATCTGAGGATGTTAAAGTAAGCTCTTCAAATGAGGAGCCGTGATTCGTTGAACCTGCAGTCAATTATTCAACTGGTCTGAGTGCACGGGGCAGGGTGCAGGCGGCGCGGGGCCGGCGCTGGTGACCGGCTGTCTGAGATGTAAACAGCACGGTGATTGCAATGTAAACGGCTCTCGGTTTTCATAAGTGCATCCAGAGTGGAGACCTGGGGGGAAAACCTTTGTGTAGTTTGTGTGACCGTGTGTAGATGGAGAGCACAATGAGTGTGTGCTGTGTTTATTCAAATCAGGTTTTCAGATGCAAACAGTTTCCAACAGATTCTCCTCTGTGAACATACTCAATGAATCTTTCTCTCTTTCCTGCCTCAAAATAATCTTCCTCGTCTTTTTATGAACCATATGATCAAACCAAAGTTGCTCCTGTCATGTGACTTTTCAGCCTTCAGCTGTTGGAGGCGTGATGGATCAACCTCTCCTCACTGTGCCGACACGTCGAGCTCTGACGCTGAGGGTCCTCCTGCAGGGTCACCTCTGGAGGCTCCCCTCTGTCATAGCCATGTATGAAGAGTGAGAAGAGCCTGTGCATGGAGAGACCAGGGTGGTTGGATGGGTCCTACCCACGA
>JBBMOC010001619.1:0-2500 GCA_037975185.1 Centropyge bicolor | reverse complement strand
CAGCAGTCGTCAGCACTGTTTCTGATTCTCACAGCCTCATTGTGATAATCCACTGAGTTCCTCCGAGCATCGTTAACGACACAGGAGAGGGGGACTCCTCACTGATCAGGCCTCAGGATCCCAGGCTCAGGTGGAGCGGATCACTGTACAAAGACCTGATGAACATGGCTGAAACACAGAGCTTCTGACAACACCCCCCCATCTAACGATAGCTGGAAACACAGGTCCAGGCAAACCAGCCTCATTCACCTTCAGGGAGGAAAATCAATCTGCTCTGTTTTGGCAACTGGGATGTTTCAGCTCGTTCAAATCCGATCTCAGACAGAGAGTTTGGAGCAGAGTTCAGCTACATGTTGAAGTGTGTGTGAACAGGTCAGCATGTGGGAACAGTGACTCAGCGACTTATCAGTGAGTCACTGCCACAGCGCTGACTCATCATGGAGTGGACCTGACTCAGGCTCTGTTTCCCTGAGGTCAACGCTGGGCGGGTCCCTCTGCTCCTGCCTGCTCTCACACCACATTCAAAGGCTTCTATCTGTTGCTCTCGCAGCTCGTGAGGCTCTGGTTCGAATTAGAAATTTCCCCAAGACTGAGTTATCTCAAACTTTGAGTTGACACATTTCTCACACGTGGAGCTGGAAACAGAGTCCTGTGTGGAGCGACAGTGCCGACCTGTGTGTGTGCGTGTGTATGTGTGCGTGAGTGCGTGTGTGTGTCTGTGCGTGTGTGTCTGTGTGTGTGCATGTGTGTGTGTGTTCGTGTGTGCGTGTGTGCATGTGTGTGTGTCTGTGTGTGTGTGTCTGTGTGTGTGCGCGTGTGTGTGTGTGTGCATGTGTGTGTGTCTGTGTGTCTGCGTGTGTGTGCGTGCGTGTGTATGTGTTCGTGTGTGCATGTGTGTGTGTCTGTGTGTCTGCGTGTGTGTGTGCGTGTGTGCATGTGTGTGTGTATGTGTGTGTGTCTGTGTGTCTGCGTGTGTGTGTGCGTGTGTGCATGTGTGTGTGTCTGTGTGTCTGCGTGTGTGTGTGCGTGTGTGCATGTGTGTGTGTATGTGTGTGTGTGTATGTGTGTGTGTGTGTATGCGTGCGTGCATGCGTGCATGTGTGTGTCTGTGTGTGTGCATGTGTGTGCGTGTGTGTGTGTGTCAGGATCGGTTCCAGACAGGAACGGCCCGATGGGACGACACAGTATGAGGTCTTGGCCAAGGGAAACACGCAGCGAGCCAGCCAGTGAACACACGTCCTCCAGTTTCCAGAGCAGTGACCAGTTTACTCCATGACCACTCACTTTCCTGCTCCGATTGTCTGAGCGGATTAACTGGACGTTCGGGACTGGCGCTCGGAGAACAACGGCCTGGAGTTGGACAAATGGAAAGTCATGTAAGTGAAATGGCCCCGAGTGCAGGAGGTCTGGTGATGAGGCCTATAGAACATCACTGGCAGCTCAGAGGTGGGCGGAGCCCGTCAGGCTCAGAGCTGTGTGACTCTGCAGACCCCCCCCCCTGACAGGATCTGGGCCGTACATTTCTGCACCACTGTATCATGGCACAAACTGTTGGTGGTGTTTCTCAAACTGTCTGTCAGCTCTGTTCCTACTGGCCGAACGGCCGCCAGCTCAGCCAAAACACACACACACACACACACAGACACACACACAGAGACACACACACACAGACACACACATGCACACACACACGCACACACACACACACACAGAGACACACACACACGCACACGCACATGCACACACACAGACACACACACGCACGCAGACACACAGACACACAGACACACACACATGCACACACGCACACACACACACACATGCACACACACAGACACACACACACGCACACACACACACACGCGTGCACGCACGCACGCACGCACGCAGACACACACACACACATGCACACACACACGCGTGCACGCACGCACGCACGCAGACACACACACATACATGCACACACACACACACACACACACACACACAGACACACAGGCACAGACACACACACACACACAGACAGACTGAACGGCTCTGTCGAGCTACAGCTCTCCACACTGGGCGACTGGCTTCAGACTTATGGTTGTTTATGTTTCGACCTTTGGCTCCAGAGAAGGATGGAGACTGGTCTGACTGGGTGGCGACATGTTGAAGAGTTGAGGAGGTTTCTGAATCTGAATCTACANCTCTGCTTTGACCCGGTCGATGGAAGATGGCTGCTTTCATGTCTGGTCCAAGAACGCTGCTGATTTACTGCTGTGGTGCTGGGGATCACACTGAGAACGTATAGATGCTTTAGGCGGCTTTGCATTGAATTACAGTCACTGTGCTATATGCATAAATCATTATGGGATCTGGTGACCAAATGTGACAATATTATTTAGAGGGATAATTAGAAGCAGGCAGGACGTGATCTGAGTCTGTGTTTGAGGTTAGAAGTTCCACTCCACTTAATCCTTCTGTATCGCTCTAATGCAAACACTGACTGGAGCTCATC
>JBBMOC010001618.1:0-10932 GCA_037975185.1 Centropyge bicolor | reverse complement strand
GTGTGTGTGTGTGTGTGTGTGTGTGTGTGTGTGTGTGTGTGTGTGTGTGCCCTCAGCGTTATCAGCTCTACAGTAAACATTTGTCATTCAGCTCAACACCTCAGGCTGTATTCAGCTTACACTGCTGCAGCTCAGCCCGTCACTGTCAGCGTGTGTGTGTGTGTGTGTGTGTGTACACTGCATACATACATATTCTGTGAGTGTGTGTGTGTGTGTGTGTGTGAGAGAGAGAGAGATCTCCCTGAGCAGAAAGCTGAGCACACTGCTGCTCCAATGTCACTCTGTGTTTATTGGAGGTAAAACTCTTAACTCATATTCACTGACAGCAACATAAAGCTGCCTGTCTGACCACCCAGTGTGTGTGTGTGTGTGTGTGTGTGTGACAGATGAGGTCAGCACTGAATAATGTGGGTGTGTGAGTTGTTAGTGATGTTCTAGTAATCACAAGGACAGGACGGCGGGGGCGGGAGGTGGCGGACGCTCGGAGCTTCCACGGCGGAGCTGAGGAAAGTGGCTGTGACGGACGGGGCAGAGAAATGAGAACAAGCTTCATCTGTTCTGTTATCATCAGATATTGATCACAACAAACAGCCTCCACATGACATTCCACTCTGAGCCACCGGATAGCTGCTCATTTTAAAGCCTTTGCTCCTATAATTCAGAATTTTTAACAACTTTTTACAGTGTTGAGTCGCGTCATGTTGATGCTGAAAACTGATTGATGCTGTTTTTTACTTGTTTTCCTATAATTCTGTTCTGTGATATAAAATGACTTCATGACCTCTCCATGTTGAGATTCCAGCTGTGTTTCAGCCATTTTGTGATTTTTAAGACAAAAAAAACCACAAACTGCAGACCGAAGCAATCGACGCTTAAATTTCACTTTTGTTCGAGAACGTGTTTAAAAGTTTCCGTTGAAAAGGAGAAAGACGGGATGTGAGGCAGGAATCTTCTGGCTCTGAGGTGAGAAATGAAGCAGCGCGTCGCAGAGAAAAGGATGAAACTAAATCCTCCATGTTAAGTGATTCTGTCAGCTCTGCCACAAACATCAAACAACCTCTGAGTGATTCACTGTCAAATCACATTTTTCAGCAGCCCGAGTCGCTTCTGGGTCACAGCTTTGTGTGTTTAAGAAAAACAGGCAAAGTGGGCGTCGTCAGCGAGCTGGCGGCCCGACCGCACGGCGTGATGACTCCGTGCGTCACCGTGTTGATGCAGATGAAGGGTGATGTCACCGTGACCCGAGCGCTGTCCTGTCAGCCGGCTCGTTGGACACAATCAGGAGTCATCAGCCGAGGTGCTGCCTGACACTTCAGCTGCTGCCGCGGCGGCTGGGCTGCAGAACACCGTTTATATGAGAGGAAAACATCTATTAGCTGTTCATGAAGCAGCTCATTTATTCCTCCCAGACAGAGAAGAGCTGCTGTGAGAAAGTGCTGCTCAGGAACCGCAGGCTCCTCATTTCCAAACAGGACCTGCTGCTTCTCCTCCAGCCCACTGAAGGGCAGGCTGTTAACACTGCTCATGGAACCAGTGGCTCCTTCCTGTTAAAAGTCTCCCTGCTGCTGCTCTTTACAATGTGCAAGACAAGCACCAGCTTCAAAACAAAGAAAAATATTTCTGCTTTTCAAGAAAAAGAAATCACGTGTGAAGACGTTTTGTGAATGAGCCACATTTAACTTCACTGTTCCTCTGAAGTTCTCTCTACCAACTGTCCAATGATGAACTCAATCACTTCTTCTCCATCAACTCCACCACTGTCTGGACCAAGATCCTGATCCTCTCCAGTCTGCTTCCTGATCCTTCAGGTCAGCTGACCACATCCAGACCTACATCCTGCACCTGGACAACAGGAAGTGGAACTGCTTCAAAATACTGCTTATTGATTTAAGCTTCATCTCTATCGTCCCGACCAGGTTCATGACCAGACTGTTGCACCGAGCGCAGGCAGACAGACAGAGAGACAGACAGGCAGGCAGAGAGACAGACAGGCAGGCAGGCAGAGAGAGAGACAGAGAGACAGACAGACAGGCAGGCAGAGAGACAGACAGACAGANGAGAGAGAGAGACAGACAGGCAGACAGACAGGCAGACAGAGAGAGAGAGAGAGAGAGGCAGACAGGCAGACAGACAGGCAGAGAGACAGACAGGCAGACAGGCAGAGAGACAGACAGAGAGACAGACAGACAGACAGAGAGACAGACAGAGAGACAGACAGACAGACCGACCACCAGCAGCGAGGGTTATTTAAACGGACGTAGTTGCAAAGTGTTGACTGAAAACACATTTGTCAGTAAATGTAATGTGTTTCTCGAAATCTCTGACAGTCAAGAGAGATTCTGATGAAACAAACAAGATTGAAAGAGCTGGTTAAGATTTGGCAACGATGTCAGTCTGAATATTGAACTTGAATATTTAAAGGAAAATGGACTGAATTTATAAAACACTTCAGTTTTCTTGATTTGTTTTCATTGTTTTAACTGTTAATCTTCGTGTTTATTTGATGTTTTGGCTTTTCTCAGATGTTTTGTTTGTGTTTCCTGCTGCACGACTGATAAAATAAATTGACTGATTAATGGAAATTGAATTGGAAATTCAGAATGAGGCAGCAATTATGTGCTCGACAGAAAATGGAGGAACTGTAATTCAGAAACGGACCTGGAATCTTTTCAAAATAAAAGGAAACAATGATCAAGTCCATAACTTAATTTTTCATCTGTGTCCTTCACCTCCACCTGCTTCACTTCTTTCTTCACTCTCCCTCTCTGCATGTGTGGATCTCAGAATATTTCACTACTTCAGCTTCACTAAAAAACAAACTGAATTCATGTGGAATTATTTTACATCATGAAGAAAACAGGCTGAGAGCAGGAAAACTCTGAGAGTCGACTCTCAACTCGTTCACTATCTGTCTACTTCCTGCACAACCTAATCCCCCAAATCCTGCTTTCCAAAGTCAGGAAGGCTGAAGGCAACTTACTTTAATTACACTTCAGTGATGTTGAAAACAATGTTTCTTCTATGTGTTCTTGAAAAATCCAAATAAATGAAAAGCTGAATTCTTTGAATGTGTTGTGGTGGGTTCACATTTCCAGCTCCGATTTTAATGGCTCTATTTTAAATTCCAGTGCAGATCCCAAAGTTTCCAAACATGTCAGGATGAGTTACAGGCAGAAACCTATGGGCAGAACTTCTGGAAGCCTCCATCTCATGGCGTCCTGGCTTTAAACATTTCAGCCAATCAAAGAGTAAAATCACTTCAACAAGTCACAACAAATGTCACAAGTGATTTTGGGAGAAAAGAGTCTTTGGTCCTGCTGAGTCATGGATTTTTGTCCTGTGTCCTTTCTGTTCTGAAGCTAAAGACAAATCACTGTCCGGGTCAATAAAGTTTTCATGTGGTATTTGTACCTGAACATGTTAAATGGTTCATGATGTGTTTGCAGTCTGAGATCAGTGACGTCTGTTTATCAGCCTGAACCTGAGGTTCAAAGTCCAGCGTCGACAATTTCCTGAGAAGAAATGAAAGTTCAAAATGTTCCTGTTGTTTTCACTGAATTCAGTTTCATAAAACAAGAGATTTCAACCGCCTCCGTCCAGGATATCATCAGGTCACTGAGGTTCTAAAATATAGATCATTTTCTACAATAATGTTTTATTGCCTGTCTTTTCTTAGATCTCACAACAGGACAGCTCATATAGAGAGATTTAGACTTAATCAGTGTTTTTCAGAGCTTCCACCAGCATCGACTGTGAGAGGTGAGATCACTTTCTAATGTATGTTTATAATGAAAAGAACCATAGATCATATAATGCACAACTCTGCCTCATTAACACCAAACACATCTGTAAATATAAGGAGTCAAAATTCCTCAGAGGCAAAGCTCCACTTTACCTTCAGTAGGTTCATCTGTCATCACTGTGGACGTAAACAACATGAGGAACGACTCTGCCTCAGCTTGTTGCCTTTAAAGGTATTAACACGTTTGTATTAAACTGAGGAGAGATGTGAGCATTAGGAGCCAAAGAGGCAGCGATATTTCACAATAGAACACATACAACTCAAACATGTGCGTCTTTCTAAACTTGTCTAGTGAGTCCTAACGTCTCTGGAAACACCGGCACGAGTTCATATTTAAATCTGAACAGATGAACAATAAATGATATGTCATGAGCTCATGTCCTCCATCACCCCAGTGTTTGCAGTGAAAGGCCTGCTGGTCCACTGCAGGTCCACTGCAGGTCCACTGCAGGTCCACACACGAGTCAGAGAGGGAGAGGAAAACTTCGGGACCTTTCTTGTCTAAATGTGGACTCTCAGTCTCAGCCGCTGGTTTTGTCCATTAGTTCTGATACTGAAATGACCCAGAAGGGACAGAAGTCACATTCACGGGTGAATATGAGACAACTCAATGAATAAAATATGAACGGGTTGAAATGAGAAATCTGTTCTCTCTAATATCTTTTATTTCAGGGTCATTTTATGATCTTTTATGGTTATTTTTGCCCCCGAGCCTCCATTAATTTCTGACCCTCCAGCCGCCGTGTTAGCTCAACGAACCGCCGGCCTCCCGTCTCTGGCCGACTCGGTCATTCTGTTCCAGACCAGTTGAAATATTTAACTGCTGAATTTGGTGTCTCACCTTGACGATGCGGCTGAAGGGCGCTGGAGTGACGTGCAGCGTGTTAAACCAACACGAACAGACGCTGATTGGATTTATGGGTCTCTACATTCTACAAAGCTGATGAGTTGAAAAAGTAGAAATTCTCATCTCTCTCTCCACACACACACACACACACACACACACACACACACACACACACACACACACACACACACACGCACACGCACACGCACACACACACACACACACACACACAGCGCCTCTGCCAACATGCTGATGTGTTTCATATTTCATGCATCACCAGCTTCCTGTGCCGAGGACAAATCCCACCAACTTCATCCAAACAGTTTTATTTTGTTCCGCACAAGTTCGCTGCAAAAAGGCTTTTCAGATTCTGTCCAGCTGAGTAGAAAAGTGAGGGGAGTTTATTCAGGCGTCTTAAAAGTCCCGTTCATTTTGTCATGAACAGTCTTCAGGTCTGACACTAAGTTCACAGAGTTCCTCATGTGAGCGACAACACTGACATCAGGGAAATGAGAAGGACCCTGTAAAATTAAACGAACACTAGAAACAACATCAGCAGGAACTTTCCAAGGTCCAGGTCAACAGGCTGCGTTGAGCACTGGACAGAGCCACCTCCATATTCCTGACCTGAGCTCCTGACTGTTTCCTGTCTGACCGAGCCTCGACTCTGACAGCACTGTCACATGTTCCTGGTCCCTGCAGGTGAATCCCTCAGCTGCCCCCTGTGTGGAGGTCAAAGGTCAGAGACAGTGGTGCAGCAGGACGCCTCAGCAGGTGGATGTTTCCTGCTGCGACCGTCCCCCCCCCCTGCAGCAGCCGTACTGTACCCAGCGCTGCCTGCTTTAATTAGAGCGTCCTCCTTTCAGCTGAACTCCTGCTGCACCGAGCCGTGCACCGACAGCTTCCCCAAAACACACAAACAGCCAGGGGTTCCCTTATTAATCATTAAATGCAATTACACTCAGTGGCCTTTGTAGCGGCTGCATATTTACATGAAACCAGACAGAAACTCTTACCACCAATTATATGAAACCATTTCAGATTAAGTCAGTTAATAAAGCGTAAACACTCGGTGACCTTTGAGTATAAGAGCAGGACAGAGAGCGGTGGACGGCCCCGAGGTCGGTTCGCTCTGCGAGGGCCAGCTCGGCGGCGACGGGACGTCCTGACGCAGCAAACGAGCTCATCAAACAGGAATGAGAGCAGCAGCAGAACAGAGGTGACAGGAGGAAGGTCTGGACGTTTCACAGCTTCCTGGCACTCGATGAAAAGACGGCACGCAGAGATAAGAGGCCAGGAGAAGAAGGAGGAGGTGCAGGTTTGTTGTGAGGTGCACAGACTCACTCCTCCACTCCTCCTCCACGAAGCAGACGAGGCCTTTCACACTGTTTTCTGTCGCCTCTCTTGAAAGAGAGACGACTGTTTAAAGGCCTGTTTATTTATCTGTTGTGAGTCAGATATGCCGCCACAAATCTGCCGGCGGCTCATGTAAACAGGCACAATGACAAGCCTTTGGAGAGCGGGTAAACCGCAGGCTTTTAAAGCTCCACATCGCTCTTTGAATAGTGAAACACCTCGGGTCCCCGGGGAGCTCGGCAACTTTCTGCTGCAAATCGATAGAAAATACAAACCTCACCGTTTCATCCGACAATCCTTCAGGCATCTGTTCTGCTGGAGCACTGCAAACACTCCACAATGTTTGGAGTTGTCTGGTGTTTGTGTTAGTTTTCCTGTGTTCACGACAGCACGGACGCCGACTCAGAAACATCGTTAACAGCAGAGATGAACGGTGATCCCTTGATTAATGACCATAAAATCTAAAGATGATGTAAATGACTGAAGACCTCACACAACATGACTGTTTCACATCATCAACCAAATGACTCTTCTTAAAGCAGAAAACCTGCATTTCCTGGTTGTTTTCATATGAATGAACCAAAATAAATGTAATTTTATCCAGTTATTAAACAGCACCAACACCTTGAAGCAGCTCGTAGCAAACAGAATAAAAACAGTGAGGTCAGAAACATACATCGCACTGAATCCACCATGTGGGTCGTTACAGTGTCTCCCGCCCAGTGAGCGAGCAGCTGTTTTAAAACAGCAACAAACAGAACCTTTCACTCCTGGTGAGTCGTGTTTACTCCGGTGGTTTGAGAACAAACAGAGCCGGAGCTGATGGGTTAAAAGTCGGCTCGTCGGCCCCACGTGGCCTCGCCAGCAAAGAGACGCTCGCCGTCACAACAGCTACCTGTCAGAGAGCAGCTGGCGAGCCTGCGGGCCGGTGTTTGTGGAGGCTGAGAGCTGCACACGATGCGGAGGGAAGGAGGAAACTTGTTCGCACCAGTTTACCAGCAGCTGCACCTTCTCTCTCACGTCACACACGTCTGGTGTCACAGCCTGGAAACAAGCTCATCATGTGATCAGTGTCCTCCAGGAGCTGGAGGCCGGCGGACGATCGCAGCCTGATAACGGACAGACGAGAGCAGCAGCTGCCACGTGTCCAGTTTACACCCACATACATGAACACATGGAGGATGAGCAGTGAATTAAAGGACTAGTTCACCTCTACACATGAACAGAGCTCTGATGTCAGCTGCAGATCTTCAAGTATCCGTCAGATGTCTTCACTGGAAAATTTGTGGAAATGAAATTATTAAAATTTATTATGATTCAGTCTAATTATCAGTCCAGATAGAAGCACTGGAAGAGGTCATTAGAAGAAATATGTTGTGAATAGTTTGTTTCTGTTCTTGTGCCTGTTTGTATGATGACCTCACTTGTAGCGTCGTCCTTTGTCTTTCTCAAAGTGACATTAATAGACGGACGATGACACAGCGACTGTGGGTGGACGTGGACCGAAAATGGAAAGAGATGGAGATTTGTCTTTGTTCCAAACAGTGACGAGAGGCCAGAACGTTCAGAGGCTCACTGACATATTTAAACAACTTCTATTTATTCCATCTCCAGCTAGAAGCATGTAAATACCCCAAAGACAAGAGACAACTGACAGAAAGAACAAAGTGTCTCTGAGCTCTGTGGCTTCAATCAAAAGACATGGAAGAAATCAATGGACAGACAGACAGAGAGAGAGAGAGGAGGAGGATTCTGAGCAGATGATGGCGACGACGTCAAGACGGAGCTGAAAGAGTCGACATGAAGAGGTTCAGCTCTGGAGAGCTTAAAAACACAGACCTGGGCTGCAGACAGGAAGTCCAGCTAATGCATCAGTCCATCAAGTCCTCTTTGATGTCGTGGACACATTATGCAAATAAAGACGAGCCCGAGGCCTCAAAGGACGAATGTACATGTTTCATCCAAATAAATTAGTGCAGTCACATGTTTTTCATGTTTTAAGAGACGAGTGGCTGCAGCTGGAAGCTCGATGACGCCAAAGACAAGCTTTTCACCTTTTCAGTTAATTATTACCAATAAAAATTCACATCTGTTCCTTTATTATAATCACTAATGTTGAGAATCAATGATTCAGTGGTTTCAATGAAAAACAGGTGATAAATGTGTTTGACAAGGTGTAAAAATACGTATCAGTGAACGATTCTCTGACATCACTGTTACTGTTCATTAGTTTTCCACCAAAACATCCAACCAACACATTGTCTCCTCACAGTGATCACGGCTCTATTGAACGTTATGTTTCAGAAGAGTCAGCAGTGACCTGAATGATGAGACGAGTCATGTTTCAGTGAAACCACGACGCCTCGCCAGCATTAACCACAGAGTTTTTGTTGGCTGAGCCGAAGCAGACGGGACAAACACCGGCCTCTGGTGAATGTCCTGCATTAACCTGCAGCTCCTCCCTCTGACTCCAGAAAGGCAGCGCTTCATTTGCTGGGCTCAGGTCCGTGTCGTGGAGCTGTGCGGCGGCGTGGCGGCGGCGGCGCTGAGCCGAGCCTGTTGGGATGCAGAGTGAGCTCGCCGCAGGAAACCTGATGACAGCAGCAGAAAACACCGGCAGCAACTCTCAACCTGACTGAGTCATCTCTCTCACAGAGCGACCAATCATCTCCTCTCTCCTGCTTTTATTCTTTCATCCCCCCCCCCCCCCCCTCCTCTCACTGCTGCTTTCTGTTCTCTCCTCTCTCTCAAACTCCATCTTGACAAATTGCACTCACATTATTACATCTCACAACAATTACCAGACGCTCCCGTCCTCAGAAACTCACCATATCTGCGGCACAGAGATTTAATTCTTCTATCAGCAGCCTGGCAGACGACATAAAGGCAGAAATGGTGCAAACAAAAACACAAACATCCTGCAGAAAGAACATCTCTGTCCCTGAGAGTGTGGAGGTGAACGCCTGCTCTCAGGCTGAGATTTGTTGGACAGACACAGATGGAGAAGCAGCTCCTCAGATCAAACATTGAGCTCGTATTTATGATGTTGATTCGGGCCACGAAGTTTCTCGGGGCCTGCGGAGACACAAGCTATTTCAGGACTCCAACGACGAGCCGGTGACACAGCAGCTTGTGATGTCATCGCCACGTCACAGAGGCCATTTTTAAATCCTGTCATGTATTTATAATGTAAACTCTGTCATCACGCATGATGACAGATCTGTGGACTGACAGATATGGAGGCTCAGTCCTGCCAAGAGGAGAGGAAGCAATGAAACAATCATGGTGAGTCAAGAAAAACTGGTACATTTTTTTATCTTATTTTGTCTTAACCTAATCTGAATGAATGAATGTCTGCAGGCTGCAGGTTGACAGATGAACAAAAACACTGCTGAAAACATCAACATTAAATTTCATCCAGTGAAGTGAAGCCTCCTGGTTTTAAAGTCCAGCTGAAATAAAAGTCTCCATTAACAGCCCATCTGCAATAAACACATAATGACTGTGGCTGTTGAAAGCTGTAAAAGCTGCTTCACCAGCAACAGAAGAAGAACCAGTGTAATGAAGGTAAAGTTGTTGTTGAGGAGGATTTCAGGACAGATGTTCTCCTCCCTCCTCCCTCGGACTGAACACACTTCCTGAGGGAGCGATGAGGTTGGCATGTCTTGGTCACAGCAGCCAGTGTGAGCTGCTGAAAACTGCAGGGTGTGAAGAACAGAGTCGTGTGTACGTGGAGCCTCTGTTTGAACAGGATCCTCCACGGACTGGGGATGTTGTTGAGGGAAAGTAAGAAGAGAGATGTGTTGTTATTTGTTCTGCTGACCTCCGGCTGACCGGCTCCCGCGAGGCCCACAGAAATACACCTCTGTTAGTGGAGGGACGGAGGAAGAGCTGCCTCTCAAGTGTAATCCCTAATGAGCTGCACTGTCATGACGGCTCGGGCCCCGGAGACGGCGACACAGGCTGCTCTCCATCGAGGGCCAGCAAGGTCGAAAAGTCAACCAACTTCTCTGCCAGTTGACTCTGCAGCAGCCGACTGCTCTCGTGAAGAAAACTACTGCTGCAAGGTGGAAAGTCTGAAGCTTCAGCTCGATCCGAGGCCATAATGTGACAGGAAGAAGAGCAGGGTGCAGCGGCCGCCGCCGGCCTGCCGGGACACCACGCTCTGATCAGTGGACGCCAAGAGATTTGTGAGAAATTCACGAGCTAAAGATCTGACACCTTTAAAACATTTAGTGAAAGAACAAAGGGATTTCAATGACAGAGTCTTTGTCTGACAGAAGGACTTCACAGCCGTCGAGGGAAAATCTTGCACCTCTAACACCTCTGTTTAACACCTGAGGGAATCAGACTTGGTTCTGCTTTGGCGTTTACAGCACAGTATTGGAACCAGATCCCAGAACCAAACCCTGGAATAAAATCTACCAAATGTTACTGGTTAGAACTGGATGTTTAACATCTTGATGTTGATGATGATGATGCTGATGATGATGATGTTGATGATGATGATGTTGATGATGAAGATGATGATGATGACAGCAGTAAATCTGGACAGCTGGACGGACCATTCGGTCTCAGGTCAGTTTTGTGTTTTCGCTCATTTGTCAGGAAACGTTTCCAGAGTCTAAAAGATAAACAGACTAACTCAGCGACATTGAGGCTGCAAACGACCCACAATGCAACTCTCTATTAATGAGTGAATACGCAAACATCTCGTCTCAAATGTAACTTCAACAGATGAATATTATCTTCCATTTGAGTCGATGCGTCGTGTGTTCAGCTCGATGTGTGAATCACTCAGCCTTCCTGTGTGTGTGTGTGTGTGTGTGTGTGTGTGTGTGTGTGTGTGTGTGTGTGTGTGTACGCTACAGTAACAGGATAGATGGATTATTATGACAAAGCAAAGAGAGTGTGGAGGGAAATGTGT
>JBBMOC010001617.1:0-10933 GCA_037975185.1 Centropyge bicolor | reverse complement strand
ACGATCTCCCCGCAATCCCCACTATATTAAGAGGTGATGATTATGTTACGGATTTTGGTGATCTGCTAGACAGTACGGGTGATTACGAATGCAGTAACTTGCACAATTTACTGACATTATCGTCTATAGGGCTACGTGCACCATCTCCTCCTCCTCCTCCTCCTCTCCTACTGATATTGTTGAAGGTGATGTCGTTGGTGATACTGCTGATGAGAGCGTGATTTTTGTGGATGAATATATAGATCAACCCTCCACCCTGCCTCCACCTTCCCCTCCTCAGCCTCCTCCTATCCCTCTTCCCCCATCTCCTCCAGTAGGTGTAGTTGGTGATGAGAGTGTGGTGAATCTCCTGACCCAGCCCTCCACCCCGCCTCCACCTTCCCCTCCTCCACAGCCTATTACCGAACCTGTCTCCCCCTCTGGTTCTCCCCCCTTGTGGCAGCTCTAGCAAAAGAGAACATTTTGCTATAAATCAGGTGTAGCCAGCAGGCAGACAGTATACAATATCTGACTAGACAGGTTCAAGCTAACGCCAATCAAATACGGCTACTGAAAGCGCGAATCGGCGAATTATATGATTCACAACAAACAACCGCATCTTCATTAAATAAGCTAGTAGAAGAATTGTGTGGAAAAAGGAGCACATTGTAAGTAATGGCACCACCTAGGAAGCTGTTAAAAACAAATGAGCACCCTGGTCGGGATGGTCGTTATGACACCGATGACAGCGATGATGATAATGTTGACCCTTCCCCGTACAATACAGAGGGGCGGCGTGCTTTGACTTGTACAGTTAGGGAACGTTTTAACATACCTTCTGGAGCAGCTGTGTTGGATAGCTACATTAATATTATGCGGTGGTCCAGACACATTAAAAAAATATCGAGAGGGACAGAGAAAATGTTAACAAGGTTTTTAAGAGACAGACATTTATCCGCATCATCATCATCATCATCTTCACCATCGCGTGCTCATGGTTCAGGTTCTGGTGTTGCTGCTGCTGCTGCTGCTGCTACTCCCGCTGCTGCTACTCATACTACATCCAATGCTGCTGTCAGTCGTTGTTGTAGAAAACAGTGTTGATAGTATAACATCACAGCGTTCTCACCATCAACGCCTGTAATGCCTCATTAGTTACACCTGCTGATGCGGCAGTTGCTGCAGATGATGCTATTGGCGATGGAGTGGTAGTGTGTGATAGTGAGGCCTCTGCTGAACAAGCTGCTGTCGGTTCTGTGAGTAACTCTATGGTGTGTCAACACGGCGCAGGAAATCCTGTAGAAGGAACACCTGCTGTTCCATCTACCAGCACAGGCGGTGCACGGTTGCGTGTCCGTGACATAACCAGATTCAACGCTGCCGAATATCGCCAGAGGGTCGATTTCAGAGACGTTAGTCTTGATAATATCACTCAGGCAATTGACAGTGTTAGAGAGAGGTTGTCATGCGTGATTGGTGCAGCCTTAGAGGACTCTCCTGCAGGTAGTGTGTTAAATGTGGTTTTGAGAGGACCGTCTCTAGCCAGCGATGTGCAAGCTGTTTTCAGTTCTGACAATGCATATAACGCTGACGAGTTTTTGGAGGCGGTCTCTCAAGTTGTGCAGAGTAATGACACGTCGTTGACAGATGATGCTTTGGAGCTGGTTGTGACCGTGGCACGTGATAGTAGTGGTGGTGGTTCTAGACTGAGGCTAGGAAGCGTCCCTTATGATGAAATTTTATCAAAGAAGGGAAGGCACCTGTATAACCCAAAAAATGACGCGTCTCAGAACAGTCTTTGTTTCTCTCTTTGTCTTGCCCATTTTGTTAACGAAAGCTCATCAGCTGCTGATAAAATGCAGTATGCTAAACAACTGCATAGCGCCGTAGGATTTGATGAAACCCACAAGGTGTCGCTCTCCAATATCACAAAATTTGAAATTTACCTAAACCTGAAAATTGTAGTATTCCACCACGGTTCCTCACGTAAACACCTTCAGTGTTACAAAACACATGACGCGGTACACGCCACCACTGTGTGGATGTACCTGCATAATGATCATTATTACCTGATTGTAAACAAAACAGGTTTCTTTGGAGGTACCTATGTGTGTGACTACTGTTACGGTTCATACACAGAACCATTTAAGCACATTTGTAAATACCTCTGCAATGTTTGTTATACACAGTGTCACATGCACGCCGGGGCCACTGTAAAATGTGCAGAGTGTAAACGAATCTGCAAGTCCAGTCACTGCTATAATCAGCATAAACACCCTCACTCTAAACATGACGCGGCGCCGTGTGATAAAGTTAAATATTGTGAAGAGTGCGGCAAAATATACAAGGTGACAAGAACCCGGCATAAATGCACCCCACCAAAGTGTACACACTGCGGTGAGGGCCTGAATGAGAGCGATGCGCCACACCAGTGTTTTATACAACCGCTGAAAAAACAAACCCCACACACAAAATACATATTTTTCGATTTTGAGACACGTTATCACGAGGGCAAGCACGAAGCAAACTTTGTGTGTGCTATGGACACAGAGGGAAACAAATTTTGTTTCAACACCCTGAATTGCGTTGACGCTTTTGTTAAACGGTACCGGCAGCCAAAATACAAGGGGTACACATTTATTGCACACAACGCCTCTGGGTTTGATAATTACATCCTGTTGGAATATTTTGTGCAACAGGGGATCCCTCCCACAGTAACCATGCGTGGCAGCAGGGTCATCCTGATGCACGAC
The DNA here is from genome assembly GCA_037975185.1 of Centropyge bicolor. NCBI lineage: Eukaryota > Metazoa > Chordata > Actinopteri > Pomacanthidae > Centropyge > Centropyge bicolor. The sequence goes on along the minus strand of JBBMOC010001617.1, from coordinate 8,201 downwards.
AAGGCGTTCCAGCAACGCTGGATCGATTCTTTCAGCTTTCTACCCATACGTTTATCCAGAACACCGGCTGCCATGGGTTTTGAGGACATGGAGAAGGGGTATTTTCCGCACAAGTTCAACACCAGGGCAAACGAGTACTATGTGGGCAAATACCCCGAGCCCTCTTATTACGGGTACAACAACATGTCCGACAGCGACAAGTGTAGGTTCATGATGTGGTATGACACAGTCTGCGAGAAAACCTTTGATTTCCAGGCAGAAATTCGCCACTATTGTGTTAATGATGTAGAAGTGCTTCGTAAGGCCTGTCTAATTTATCGTGAGACATTTATCAAGTGCACAGACCTCGACCCGTTTGCGTTCACAACGCTGGCGTCGAGTTGCATGGGCGTTTTCAAAACGCGTTTTCTACCCAAAGACACACTTGCTCTCCCATATGAAGGTGCATACACACAGCAGAATAAAACCTATTCTAAGGTGTCCATGCAGTGGCTGGAATACGTGGCCAAGGTAGAAGGCTCCGAGATTAGACATGCTTTGAACCATGGCGAGCAGCGATTCGGGCAGTTTTTTGTGGACGGGTATAACTCGGCCACAAACACCTGCTACGAGTTTGCAGGATGCTTTTTTCACGGCTGTGTCATGTGTCGCGTCCAGACCGATGTGAATCCTGTCACCAAAAAAACCTACGGCAGTCTGTACCACTCATTCTGTGAAAAAATTTCGGCACTGAAAAGTGTGCATGGTGGTGGTGATGTGGGAGTGTGAGTGGGAGATGCTAAAACGTTCAGACCCTTCTGTTCAAGCGCACCTCCTTGCTTACAGACCAAAAGAACGCCTCGACCCACGACAAGCTCTTTTTGGAGGGCATACAAACGCCATCAAAATGTACCACAAGGCCGATAACGCAAATGAGAAAATCAGATACTACGATTTCACAAGCCTGTACCCCACTGTACAGTCGAAAAAACATTACCCGGTTGGACATCCACAGATTATCCACAGAGATTTTGGCCCAGTAGAAAATTATTTTGGGTTTGTAAAATGTACCGTGCTTCCCCCCAGAGGTCTGTACCACCCCGTACTGCCCTACAGGTGTCACAAAAGGCTCATGTTTCCGCTGTGTGGCAGGTGTGCTGAGGAATTAAACCAGACCAGTATCTATCTGTGCGCATAGTGAGGCCGAGCGTCAGCTGTCAGGTGTGTGGGTGTCATTCGATCTTCAGAAAGCCGTCGAGAAGGGGTACCAGATTGTTTTCATTGATGAAGTGTGGCATTTCCCAAACAAGACAGACACGTTGTTCAAGGAATATGTCAAGACATTTTTGAAGTGTAAGCAGGAGGCGTCAGGCTACCCCGGGCATGTCACTACTCCGGCAGAAAAAGCTCAGTACATACAGGACTACCGTGAAAAGGAGGGGATTTTGCTCGATGCTGACAAAATCTGTGTCAACAAGGCGGTCAGGAATTGTAACAAGCTTCTCCTGAACTCTCTGTGGGGCAGATTCAGCATGCGGAGTAACATGCCCTCCTGCGAGTTAATCACAGAACCAGAGAGGTTCACGCAGCTCATGTTCAGCGACCATTATGACGTGCGCCAGTTTGGGTTTATATCCGACGACGTAGCCATTGTCCAGTGGTGTCACGCAGATGGTAAGGCGTCCAGAGTGAATGACGTGAATGTATTCATAGGGGCTATGACCACTGCCTACGCTAGGCTGATGCTGTATGACTTGTTGGACAGGCTACAGGAGCGTGTGCTGTACTGTGACACGGACAGCGTCATTTTCACGTCTGGCCCTGGTGATTGGGTTCCCCCTCTAGGATCATACTTGGGTGACTTAACCGATGAGATCAATGACGGTGATGTGTGTGGGCTCCCAGAGGAAGATTTCATCACAGAATTTGTGTCTGGGGGTCCAAAGTGTTACGCCTACTGCACAAAGCGCGGTAAAACGCAGGTAAAGTGCAAGGGCGTCACACTTAACGCCAAAAATGCGGCGGTTCTCACCCACGAGTCGCTTAAGGGGTTGGTCCAGTCTTTTGTGACCAATCAGAACACCCAGAGACATGTGATCACAGAGGCGGAAACCATCAGACGTGATAAAAAGAAGTTTCACCTTAGAAATGACGTAGTACACAAAAAAGTCAAAGTGGTGTATAACAAGCGCAGAGTCCTGTCAGACTACAGCACGCTACCTTATGGCTACTAACACCTCTTTTGACTCGAGACTGCAGCATCCGTTTAGTTTGGTGGTGAGTGGTCCCTCGAATTGTGGGAAGACGTATTTTGTTAAGGGTCTTATTGAAAATGCGTCTAGAGTTATTTCACGTGACATTGATAATTTGGTCTACGTATACTCATGCTGGCAGCCTTTATATGACCAACTCCTTAAATTAAGAGACATCAACTTTGTTAAAGGGTTACCCGATTCTTTGTGTGACGACGAGTTATTACCACCGGACAAGACAAATTTACTCATCATAGACGATTTAATGAATGACGCCAGTAACAATATAGAAGTTCAGAATGTATTCACTAAATATGTCCACCATAGAAATCTCAGCTGTATATACCTGGTTCAAAATTTGTTTATACAAGGCAAGGCTAGCAGAACCATTAGTTTAAACACAAACTACCTCGTCTTGTTCAAAAACCCTAGGGATAAGTATCAGGTTACACTTCTGGGCAAGCAGATGTTTCCCGGAAACACTAAATATTTTTTAGAGGCGTTTAACGACGCCACTAGTTCTGCATACGGGTATCTCCTCATAGATTATAAAGCAGCCACTCCAGATCACTTGAGGCTCAGAACCGCCTTGTTATCAGATCAGCAGGTTGTTTATACGCCTAAAAAACAAAGGCCTAAATAATGTCGTCACGCGTGCAGAGGAATCTAGCCCTGTTGGAGTTGTTATATAAAGCGAAGCCGGGTACGAGAAGGGTCATTGTGTGTGGCGCTAGCGCAGACTTTATCGATGCACTCTGTGAAATAGCTTTAAACGTCTTGAGAGGTAACATCCCTTTGACAGAAAAACAGTACGCTCAGTTAAAAAAGAAGAGAAGCATAGTCAGACTGGTTGCGGACAAAAAGGTTAAACATTTAAAGAAGAAAAGGACGATTAACCAGAGCGGCGGGTTTTTACTACCACTACTTGGAGCAGCTATACCATTTATTACAAGCCTGATAAGCAGAAATTAAGAAGAAGAATATGGAGCATGCACAGAAGATGTTTTTGGTTCCTCAGCACCAGCTTGACATGCTAAAACAGCAGCAGCAGCAGCATCAGGAACAAAACACTGCAAGCATAAGACAGGCAGTACAAAGCGACCTTGACCGTGCCATGTCTGACATATTGAAACTACCGGACACAGACGTATATGAAAAGGCCAAAAAATACTCTCAAGTATTGCAGCGTTATTTGACATTGGTGAGACAGGGTGAGCGTGAAAAAACTGTGCTGACCCTGTCAATGCCTGATACCAAAACTAGACCTGACGATGATGATGATGATGATGATGGACATAAAAAGGACAAGGTTTTAGAGGGTGTGTTAAAACACATCCCCAAAAGAAGTCTGAGAAATGCTGAATACATTCTAGATGCAATCAGCCGTTCAAAGCATGTTTTATCCTGGACAGACAACGCTGAAATCGTTGTTAACGGTCGTCCCCTCCACGGTACTCATTTGTATGACCTGGTGAAAAGTGTCACTGCTCCACACTATATTTCAAACATTTCTAGACCACTAGGGTGGGACGTGTTCCTAAAAAACCTAGCCCATTTAAACATACCTTTAATGGTCATCCCTAACAAACATGTGCGTGGGGATATAGCAGAGTATAAAAGAATCGGAGACGCCCCTAGTTTTTCATCCCATAAAAGCAAGGGGAAAAAACGGTCGGTAATAGACTCACCGGGGCACTTTAGCACACCACTAAGAACGCCTTCATCACCACATTCACTACCTCGCAGACTAAGCAATTCACAGTGGGAGAATTTTTAATAAAAAGGGTGTGTGTAATTTTGTTACATATGTTCTGATTTCTTTATCTTTTTTTTTTAAAATATTTACTTTTGAATGTATTTTCGTTTTAAATCTTGACCATTTGAATGTATTTTCGTTTTTATACATTGACCATTTGAATGTATTTCTTTTTAAATCTTGACCAGATGAATGTATTTTTGTTTTTAAATCTTGACCGTTTGAATGTATTTTCTTTTTAAATCTTGACCAGATTAATGTATTTTTGTTTTTAAATCTTGATCGTTTGAATGTATTTTCTTTTTAAATCTTGACCAGATGAATGTATTTTGTTTTTAACCATTGACCATGTTGAATGTATTTTTCATTATTACCATTATTAAATTATTGACCGCTTGAATGTATTCTACAAATGTGTTAAATAAATGCACTGTGTGAACTACAGATCATGCTTTCAGTCTCTTTTATTTATGAGAATTATTCACTGTTACACAACATGTTGCCGCACTGTACACATGTGAAATTATATCCACGGCATACAGAGGGCTGTATTTTGTTACAAACTTGCACACCATAGCATCATTGGAAACAGCTGGAAATACTCTCTCACATACTGGCCTCTCTGAAATAGTGGCTGAAAGGGCTTTGCAGGGTGAGACTGTCCGTCTGCGTACAGGCTAATAAACTCTGTATCGTAATGCTGAAAATAGAAGGGGTTCCTGTTATAACACCCCGAATAGGCCTCATGGTCAACAAATCCTATGATGACGAATTTGGGGATTTGTCCCATGTACAGGTTTTCCTGGTTGCACACTCTTGTTCCTGCAGGTATGGAAAACGTTTTCGGAGCCACTCTGTCAATAGCGTATTTAGCGTTAGTGTGCTGCAGTGCCCTGCTATGCGCCAATCTAACGGCAGGTGACACGGTCACCTTTTTCACAAACAAGCTGGCCGATACAATCTTCACGGTGTATTGATTATTCGGTGCAGTCATTAAGGCAAACTCGTCCTTTGATCGAATAAATTTTAGGGAAATGTCTATTTTAGCAATAACTTTTCCTGAAAAAACAAATCAGAGTGTATCGGTGCTATTAATTCCACGGTGCGACTGTTAACAGTGTGTCGCCCTCTTTCGGCTAGGCCTTCATTATCTCCGGCTATGGTGACAACATTCATGTGGTCTGCTGTGTCTTTACAAAACAGTCCGCTGCTAAATTGTGTATCCAAGGTGTCCTTTCCGTAGTTGATTAAACACTCGATTATTCCGCGGTACGGGTATGTGTTGGAGGACTGTGTTATAAGCCGGTCTCCTAACATGATATCCACCCGCGAGAATAACGTACACCCGGGGTAGTTTACAAAACCCACATCCGCGGCTGGGGCCAAGTCGGTTCCATCGGGGTTCGTTATTCTTGCGCGCATGTACAGGTAGGTGTCGTTTAGATCAATGTAATCCTCGCCGCAGGCCGATATAAAAAATTCCAGAGGCCCAGAATCCCGCAATGCCGAAACTGGGGGTACTTCGACAAATGTAGATTTTTCGATGGATGTCTGTGTGTACGGCACTGTGAACAGATCCAGCTCCGTCTTCATGCATTCTTCCGACTGGTTGTGTATGAGGGCCATGGCTGTTGCTGTTGTTTTCTCTTTCTCAGACTAGAATATGTCTTTACGCAGAATCGCAGAACGTCTTTTGGAAGTTGTGCGTCGCTTGGCGGCAGACTTCTTTCTGACGCGTCGTGTCGCTTTGACGGTCGTTTTACGCTTTTTGGACCTGCTGGAGCTGCGTCCCCTCGATGAGGGTGGTCTTTTGGACGCTCTTTTTCTGAGCACCATCAACCCGTTTCCTTCCTGACGCCTCGATACAGCGCTTCTGGCAATGTTGGACGCCACATCCCCTACAACGTTTACGGCCGCGTTTTTTAAATGCGGCTTGACGATGCTGAATCCTTTTTTAAATAACGGCACAGCCATTCTAAGCAAGCCTCGAAATATGCCGCCTAAACCGTTACCGTATTGTGTACTTGTGCCTATAAATCCGGGTAATTCGCCGCCAGCCTGGTTCATGTAATATGTCATATATCGGGCATCGTCGCTCATGGTGTGGTGTATGGTGTGTACGCCATTTTCTCGGGTCTAGAAATACTGCTTCACAGGTCTAAAGTGTAATTTAACAATCACTTTTCCGTATGCGAACGGTATATACTGGTTTTGATCGTTTTTTAGCGATATCGTCGATGACAGATTTGGAGAGCAATGTATAGTGTGGCTTGTCATATGTCAGAGTGGGCATACGACCTACCTGCGGCGTTATATTTATACATCGGAGGAGAGGCACGTGGCTGTCACCCACGAGTTGATAATCCACAATGTCGCTATAAACAAATATGTTATAAATTCCTCCGTGAATGTCGGCCGGGTGTGGGGCAGCGCCGTGTTTCCTAAAATTAGCGGTTGGGGGTAACGGAAAAGGCACCCCTGGTTTGAACCCCAGTATTTCTGCCAGCCTTCCTTTAAACGTTAAAACGGTTCCTTCTGCCCCGGAAAAATAAATTAAATTTGTAATATTGTTATATTGCATACTTATACGGGATGTCGCCTGGTGAATGAGGCACTTGGAATTAAATTCTTTTACTATTCTGGGTATAGATTCATAAAACCCGACAGATAGCGGTATAGTCACTGTCTGCTGTGTTTTCGAATGAAAGACGGTCACATCTGCGTCAGAGGCCGGGAAGGTGGACCACACCTTGGGGTACTGGATCTCGATCACTCCTACCTCGTACGGTTTGCTCAGAACGATCGGTTTTGCTAATTTTGTTCGGTAGCACCATATCTTGTTGTTAGGATACACGCGTAGCGATGCATTACTCGGTAACGTGACATAAAATCCGTTCTTGTTCTCCATCTTCTTCTTGATGTTGTTGTTGCTGGGACGTGCGACAAATCCAATGTGGCAGTGTAAACAGATAACGTCCCGTGATATATATATATCACACGTCAACAATGTCCTTTGCAGAGACCCACGAGTTAAATTTCTCAGGCCACCCCAACCATTTCACAAGCGGCATCTTTTTCCGGCCTATAGTTTTTCTGGATATTATTTTCTCTATTTTAAACACCCTGTTTTTGTTAATGATTACCGGCTGTAGCTCGGGCTCGTAAAACGTGCCTTTACCTCTTCACCCGTGCAATCTGATATTCTATACACGGGCTGGTCACGGGCTATACGCCTAGTTATTGTAAAAAACTCGTCCGTATATGTTTGTTCATAACCTTTTCTAAACACCCCGCGGAGTTTTGATATTCTCACAGTGTCCCCTACACTATATTTGAACGATACGATCCTCGGCGGTTTCTTCTCCTTGTACAGCGTGTTAAAGACAAGCTTCTCTGTGTCTTTGTTTACATCGGCTGGGGCCATCTTTATCGTTCTGTGGTGAGACTTGTTGTATGCGTTGACGAGGTCCTGGACGACATCGACATATCTACGCGAATTAACAGACGTTAGATATCTCCACATGCGGGTCTTAAATGTTCTGTTGAAGCGCTCAACCGTGCTAGCCTTAGTCTCGTTTGAGGTAGAGAAATGTTTAATTTCATACACCTCGATTAGATGTTGAAACTGTTTGTTATAAAACTCTGTCCCCTGATCGGTTTGGAGTTTTACTGGTACGCGGCCTTCGTTCAAAATGTCTTCAAACGCCTTTGCAACAGATGTACCGGTCTTGTTTTTAAGACACCTAACCCACGCATATTTAGAAAATACATCGATACACGTCAGCAGGTAGCGCACATTGTCATTTTCTGCCGAATATTCACCCATGTCCACCAGATCGGCCTGGAACTGTTTGTCAATACCGCTAACCAACACCCTATTTCTAGGAAAGTGTACAGCTGCTTTAGCGTGGAGAGTATAGACATCTTGCCCCTGTAAGTAACGCTTTACTTCAGCCTTCCCAGGAGCCTCCCCACTTCACTTTCTAACAGCCTCGCAAAGTTTTTGTACACCTCCAAGACCCCCTGGGTGTGCGGGGTCATGGTAAATCTTGTCTAGCGTGCGCTCCATATTCAGTCAACAACACAAGTGGTCAGAATGAGGTCAACACAACGTCTTTTATTTCTTGTTTTTTTATTCAACATGTTTTATATATATTACACACACACACCATCACATCACATCATCATCTGCCGCACAAGGTGCTGAACTACAA
>JBBMOC010001616.1:0-10936 GCA_037975185.1 Centropyge bicolor | reverse complement strand
TACAAGCCTCATTCCAAAACTGTTGGAACGCTGTATAAAATGTTGCTGAAAACAGATTTTGATGGTTTACAAAATCATTTAAAGTGTATATTGAAGAGTCACCCACTGAAAACATTTGGCTCATCATGAAATGAAAAATAGCACAAAGGAGACCCCGAACTGTTGAGCAGCTGAAATCCTCTATCAGGCAAGAATGGGACAACATTTCACTGTGTAAACTGCAGAGACTGGTTTCCTCTGCTCCCTTGTTAAAAGATGGTAACAATGGTAAACATGCCCCTGTCCCAAATCGAGACGTGTTGCTGGTGTCAAATTTAAAATGAGCATATAGTTTTCATAAGTTTTTCAGTTTGAACATCTGATATTTTGTCTTTCAATGAAATATAGGGTTTAAATATTTTATGAACATTTTACACAGCGTCCCAGCTGTTTGTGTCACAGTCCTTCCAGCCAGATGTTTTCTTCCAAACATGCCTTTTATTATGCTTTGGCTTATTGAGTCATGGATATTCAGTATTATATGGAAATACTTACTAATATGCAACATAATCCATAATTATGAACTTGTGTGATGATGTTTGTTAAACCTGTGGCCAGTCAGTGTCCTTCTGCCTTCCTGTGTGACAGGATGTAACCACAGACATAATGTCTACTGAGGTCACACGGACAGACTGTCAGCATGTTGCACTAACACATGAGACTCACTGAGTGTGACATCACAGCTGACTTCATGTTGACCCTTTCAGATAACCCTCTGTTGTCCACCAAAGTGTCAGTGACCGTCAACGTCCTGGATGTAAACGAGTTCCCACCTGAGCTGGCACTTCCTCCAGATACCTTCGTCTGTGAAAATGCCAGAGTTGGACAGGTAAAGTGAACTGTATGTGTTTGAAATGACCTGCTGATTGTACAGAGTACAGTAAGAATATATTACATTCAAGTGGTTACCCTGGCTAACACTGTGATCAGTTCAACAGCTCATCCTGATTCACAGTAGGAGTGGGTGTGACATTAGTCATAGTTCTAGTGTATAAAAATGTAAAAACATCCAGCTCCAGATTAGAAGGTCAGGAAAAAGGTTCTGTTTCATTTACCTTCTTGACATTTTCTCTGCCAGCCAAGGCCTTTGAACCAGCTGTCGTCTGTAATTCACAACTTTTCTCCCGAGGATTCTCTGAAACAGACTCTCTCTCTCTCTGCTCGCTCCCTGACCAGGTGATCCAGACCGTCAGTGCTGTGGACAAAGACCTTCCTCCTGTCGGCCAGAGGTTCTTCTTCAAGTCCCCTAAAGAGCTTCGCAGCAGAAACTTCACTGTTCGAGACTTTGGAAGTAAGATTATAGAATTAAGGATTAGAAGAGAAGATGGCAACAAGTAGTTTTTTTGCACTATTACACATTAAACGCAGCTATAATTGATATTTCCATAATGAGAATATATCAGTGCTAATGATATGTGGACATACAGGTATCATGAGTTCTGAGCTGAATGTGCAGCTCACCTCGGCTCTACACAGCTTTATAGTGAGTATCAGCACATTGCTTTAACTCATCTTTTTCAGCTCCTGCAGGCAGCTTCATCACCTCAGTACCTGTCAGTTCTCTTTTACACCATGGTGCTAAATCTGTCCGTGACTCAGGAGTCAGCAGTGACTAAATGGAATTATGGAACTTCAGTCTTTGAAACAACATGTTTGTTTTACTTCAGGGATTTTTAAGTCTCTCACTCTTTGCTGTTTCAGTTGACTGACTGTCGACACCTGTAGGATCACTCCAGCTGTGGTCTTTAACATATCTGCATGTTCACAGATTTTAACATTTGTGTGTGTTTTATTTAGAATGATGTAATTATTATGGATACGATATTCCTTCATTCAGGGAAATTTACATTTTGAAGCCCATGATTTATGTCCACTGTCAACATTTAGTGATAATACAATGTCTACATTATGTAGCTGGAAATCTGGTTTGATACTTGATATAAGGGCTGAACAGGAATTTTAAATACCTGCAGCGAGGGATTCAGTTTCTATGGACAGATGCTCCATGATCATTCAACATGACAAGCTCCCCCTTTACGACACACAGCACATATTCCTTCCTGCATTGACACTGAATGTTGGCGCTGGAGGTGAAATGTGAAGTGCAGAATCCTCCAATATTGACAAAATTCCTAGATGGACTGGGTTTTTTAAATTTCTATATCAGGGCCATTTTACTGTGTGATATATTTTATCACTTTCGTGTTGTTTATTTTATTTCATTTTATGTACATTTGCAAAATTTGTCCTTTTTTTGTATGTTTTTTTTTTTCAATGGCAATTAATTCCCTCTGTTCTGTAGTCCTACACACTGCTACCTTTGCTTATGCTGCCTTCATTGGCTCCTATTTAACATTTTCTCTTGCATCCATTTTCTTGCCTGCCCAATGAACTGTGTGTCTGCCTCTGTTGTCTCTGAGTGTTGTGCTGTGAGATGATCAGCTTTTACAATCCTTCTTCTGACATTTCCTGTTTTACACTGCAACACCTCACCAACACGCTTTGTTAGCGCAATAGAATCAGACACACAGGCCCACAGCCACCAAGGGGAACTGGAGCGTGTCTGTGTGTGCACTTAGCTTTTACTAATCCAATAGCAAGCCAGCATTGAACGTTTTGAAGGTCCACTGTTGCTCATGCTGTAACTTGTGCAAAAATTATGTCCATTTATTTTAATTTATCCAAGAGGGGGAGCGTGAAAGCATCTCATACTCAGCACTGCCCCTGCAGGCTGGCACTGGGAATTTAATGACTCATGGGAAATAAAAATAAATCTTACCTTCATTAAATTCATTTAAATCATTAATCATTAAACCCTTTGAAGTCACCACAGCAGAGCAGTTAAGATAAGGAGCAGCCCCAGACTCAAACCCACCCAGCCAGCAGACAAATCAATGGTAATGGCCTCGGTCACTAGCATAACGTTGGGTCTATATTATTGCTAGCTTAAAAGTTAGGCGCCAATTGTTTAATATCTTCATGTTTAAATCAGCTGACTTTTTGTTACTTGCTAATTTGTGACACGACGTGAGACACAGCCGTTGTGATTTTTCCAGACTTATGTGGCGACGTCGATGACCTCATATGTAGCATCCTTCTGTAAGCTCAAAAGTTATTTAGATGTAGATATTAACTCAATAAGATTAATCCACATATAGATAAAACAACATAAACATTAAGGTTTACAGTGTAGAACACTTAAAGTCACTATATGTGCAATATGATTTGACAGAATCACTTTTCATCAAACAGGAGCTGTGCATGAGAATACTTTGAAAGAGGCCATAATGACATGCAGTGCACATTCTACACAGTGTGGTTCTATTCTATAATTCTATATCTAATATTCTATCATATTTTTTTCAGCATGTGTGTTGTTTTAAAGATGAAGTGAAGGGTTAAACACTGAATAGATCACACAAAGCCTGAGAGCTCGCTCCCTGTCCACCTCGTCTCTGTCTGTGTTGATGATTATGGGATTTCTTGACAACAGTAGAATTATAGCACATTGCCAGACTGCTGGAGAACTGGTGTGCTCTTCAGGAGTTGCTCAGGTATCTCAGGTGTTGGTGTGACAGTGATGTCTGGGACATTGTCAGGGATGTGACATCTTCCTCTCTTGGTTTCCAGACAACACGGCTGGCATTGTGACCCGGCGCTCAGGCTTCCAGCGGCGGCTGCAGGATGTGTATGTTCTCCCTGTTGTGGTTGAAGACAGTGGGTACCCCGCTCAGAGCAGCACGGCCACCCTCACCATCCGAGTGTGCTCCTGTGAGGCGGGGGGTCTGCTGCTGAGCTGCTCAGCTGAGGCCATCTTCCTGCCTGTGGGCCTCAGCACTGGAGCTCTCATGGCTATTCTGCTTTGTGTAGCTCTGCTGATAGGTGAGTCACACTTCCTTCTATCACCTTCTTGGTTCTGTAACTACAATACTGTGACATATATTACACATTTGTTTGTTGGCCAGCACAGGTTCTGTCTCAGACTCTGTTGAGAAGTATACTCTGTGTATATATGTAGACAGACAGACAGACAGACAGAGTACTTTATTAATCCCTTTGGGAGGTTCCCTCCGGGAAATTGGCATCTCCATCGCATTCTCATATATTGCACTGTTAAATATAGAATACAAAGTATAAAATAGAATAGAAAATAAAAATATATAAAAAATCTGAAAAAGGACACAATAAATTAGGCAGTAGAGGTAGCAAAAATTTGAATCAAAATAGGCACTTGTAGGAGATCAACAGAAAATATGCATACGTGTATGTGTGCTGAGTGTAGCAGCAGTGGGTATGGAATGCTGATGGTAATGATAGAGTGCATATGGCAGTATACTATGATAAAATAATATAATATAATATAGCATGTAATAGTAGTATATATAGCATATACAATGTATAACATCCAAGAGTATAACATACATGTACATGTATAATATAATAATATAGTAGTGTAATGTGATGTAGACTACACTCCACTACATATAATAGTAATAGCAGTAATATACTACTAGTTAGTTATCATAATATAATATAAGACTAATATAATAATATAGTATGTTGTATAATAATAATACTACTATACTACACTGTGCTATATGACATCAACAACAGCAGTGTCAGAAATAATAGCAGTAGTAGTCATAATGATAATAGTAATAGTAACAGTAATAGTAATAGTAATAGTGATACAGCAGTGACGGTGTAGTATTGCTAGACATTTAAACAGTCCAGTTATATTGCACATGAGTGGAGTCCAGTTTATTGCACAGTCTATAGTCTATAGTCCCTCTGTTCTTCTGTTCGTTCTCCTCCCCCCCAGTGAGGAGTTGAACAGTTTGATGGCACGGGGGACATGTATGTATGCACAAGAGCTAAAATGACAGAAGCAAACACTGGAGATAAGGGTTCAGCTTCTGTCATTATAATTTACTCATTGTTGAATTAATAAATTGTGCCAGTTCATTTTCTGTTTGTGTGAATGTTTTACATCATCAAACTGAATCATAAATGACACAAGACTTGCCTTTGATTACACTACGCCTGTTTTATTTACAACCCATAGGCTGATGAATCTGCTGACGGGTTTCACCTGAGGCCTTACACAGAGCATGCATGACGATGATTGTTCACTAACATGTTAACCAAAATGTTAAAGGCAAACATGTAAGACTGTAGGAGTTTTTCTGGCCCAAGAAGCCAAACGAATCAATCAACGCGGCTCAGAATACGACAACTTTCAGGTCTCTGAAGCACATTCCTTCCACTAAAACTGTGAGACTTTCTCACTTTCCCACACTGCTCATCTTTGAACAGCTACAGCTGCCAGTCAGCACTTTAACCACAGTTTTGTTTGTGTACTGTGTCTTGTGAGTGCAATGATCCCAACTTGTCAAATATATATATGTATGTGTGTGTGTATATGTGTATATATATATATATAATGTAAATTTTTTCTCATAGTTGATGTTTTCATGTTCAGAGGTTTCAGGCCCCCAGCCGATACTGATCACAGTGAATTCATGCATGTGCTGTAACTCTAGAGGGCGCCACAGCCCATGACAAGCCTCTATAATCACAGGGAGATGCTGAAGTACACTCAGAGAGGCTGGTGCCTCATTTACTTCTTTTTTGCTCTATCACCTCATGTCATTTTTAATTTCTGCTTCTGTTACTGACAACTATAGTTGCATAACCATCTGTCCAATCACAGTGAAGACATGCAGGGTCACATGTACACAGCTCTCAGTGTGTGTGTGTGTGTGTGTGTGTGTGTGTGTGTGTGTGTGTGTGTGNGGGGGAAACCATCATATATGGGTCATATATGGATCATATATGGGTCATATATGGGTCATATATGGATCATATATGGGTCATATATGGGTCATATATGGGTCATATATGGATCATATATGGATCATATATGGGTCATGAGGTCTTTAGTTACTGGCCCTCTGACTTCAGTGTACAACACAGTTCCATCATCCTTCAACTCATGTTAGCATAGTTGTACTTTTAGATGGAATAAAGACATAAATAAATCAAAAGAAATCATGTTGTGTTAATAGTCCACAGCAGAAACCCTTTTGTTCTCCACCAGTGTTCATCAGCCTCGTCATCATGATGTGTGATGGAAAGCTCAGAACATCAGAGATGACTCAACTGTGGAATAGACTTGTGAAAATGCCTGAACAGCTCGGCTGTTCCTCGTGTATAAGAAATTGTGGTCTGTTGACAATTGTTGCAAATCAGCTGCAGTGTAAAGACTCAGGTGACGCAGTGTTTGAAGATCTCTGTGTGGTCACATGGGAACTGTCAGGTTTAATGGTCAACGTTGTTATGTGATTTAATCTGGGATTGAAGATGAATCCAGTGTTGTCCTGACTTGATTTTCACACTCTGCTTTTCTGCTTAAAGCTCTCAGGCCTGCTGCTTCTGTGAAAGGTGCAGCAACACAAAGATGCAATAGTTTGTATAAAGTGCGGCAACAACCTTCAGTTTAATCTATCATACACATTGCAATTGCTAATAACGTGGCAATGATTCGATTTTCTCAGTATTAGCCCGAATATAATACTTTTTTTCTTCATAAAGTCCAAAGAGTGGAATTGGTGCCTGAAAGTTTCTAATTCTCTAATGGGAAGCTAAAAGTATTGATAGTGTGAGGGTTCTCTCAGTTGACTTCTCAGCCAGTCACTCATGAAGGTCACTGTGTTATTGGTTTCTTTTTATTTAATTGTATTAACATTGATCAGTAGGAAGCTAGTCTTCAGTTAGCCTGTATTGCTGCTGGGACGGCAACCGTTAGGAAAGAGAATACAAAATAACGATATGCCCATTCTGAGAGAAGCTTTGTGGCTGGTGGGGCGCTGCATCTTTGCCATCTTCTGGACAGCTCCGACTTTTATCACTCACTATATGAAAGGCTAAACCTTTTGGTATAACATCCTAATTTCTGGTAGTTCTAAAGAACCACTCCAGTGAAAATCCTTGATAACACGTCAGTGGGATGTTTTTTTTTTATATGTTTCAAGACAGATGAGGAGTAAAATAATCCAACACTAACAAAGCTGAGCATTTCTGCTTCAGAACTGCAGTCTGTGAATGATGTGGCTTGAGACAGTCGCATACTAAAGGAGCCAGTCCTGTTAACTTCTGGGGTGGGCCTTTCCATATCATGATAACTTAGTCAAGCCATACTAGAGAGTGATCCATGAAATACATTAGCATTGTGATACATACATACAAATACATTTTGCTCTTCTCCTCTCTGGTGTGACGTCTGGCTGAATTACTCTTATATCACCACTTGCCATTGCATAGCATTCTGTAGTTATCTATACATAGAACAAGCAGAGGTTTGAGTGTTGGTGTGCAGAGTCATGTATGCTGTAAGGTATGACAGGGAAGTACTGAGTATCAAGATGCAGAGGAGCAGCAGATAGGTGGCTGGAGATGGAGGGGATTATTTACATATTCATAGATCTGCACATAGTAAAAAAAAAGGCCAAAGAGCTGAGTGCCATCGAAGTCATTTTAAGGCATGAAGGGACTGGTTTCAGGGAATGAACTTGAGAACATGAAACAGAATGATGGCAGGAGAGGAAGTCTCTCTCCAACACAGTGGAGTGCATGCATCTTTCAGAGGACAGCAGTTTGTGTGTGTTCAGCTCTCCCCGGCTGCAGTGCTGTCAGCAGCAGCAGTGGTGGCATTAACCAAGTAGATGAGGCCTCACAGAGCACTTTCAACTAATTGATTGTCTTGTTAAAGCAGCTGCCTTTGTTTTCCTGCTCCTATTGATTGTAGCAGTGGACGGGGCCCACAGTGGACGGGGCCCACAGTGGACAGGTAAAGTTAGCTGTTATTACAGGTGGGAGATGTCATTTCAACGCCCCCAACTGGTCAAGAACAGACACATCTAAACCCCAGTTATGTTGAATGTTCATGTGATTCTATAGTCTTTAAAACTCCTCTGATGACAAAGGATCTTGTTTGCTGAGAAATGAGCTGATGCTGTAAAGGCTGGTGCAGGTGTTGCTTTCAGCCTTTGACAGATGACACCATGACAGAACCATAATATGGAGCTGCTGGTTTTAGGGTCAGTATTTGACCTTGTTCTGTTTATGATTTCCACAGTGTTACATGACATAGAAACACAGGACAGGATGGTTTCTGTTTTATCTTTCAGGTTTTGTTCTATCATCTGAGCTGTAGAGAATTTGTTGAATCCAAACTTCAGTTAATTGAACGGTGCAGGCATGAGTTCTCTGAACATCAGTTTCAGCTTCCACATGCTGTTATTTCTGAATGCAGTTCTTCATCTTTTGCACTGATGATTCAACCAGGACAGCTGCCAATCAAACTTGTAGAACTGCTGCAAATGTCAGTTCACACTGTCTACAGAGAAAACATCTACAATTTGCACAAACCTCTGGCAGCTGTGAGCCTCAGTTTCATCACCACTGTGAGCATCAGGTGGGGGCCAAGTTGATCATTTTCCAGTTCTACACAAACACACCTTCAGTACAGTGAAACATTCCTGCAGTGAGTATGTGAGACAGAGGTGTTGCTGCTGTGGTCATGTCAGAGGTGTTACACAGTGTTAGATTAGAAGAGAGTGGATCTTGCTCTCATGTACACTGTGTTACCAGCCCAGGAACAACGAGGTCAGACTGATGCAGTCCAACTGTACTGCAGTCAGTCCTCCCCCAGGAATGTTCTAATGTTTCTGTTATTCTGTTCACATCAATGAGGGACTGCTGAGTATCAGACAGAGCCTCTGTAGGATCATGACAGGACATTTCTGCAGCACAGGCTTTCTGAAGCCGGCTGCTCACTGATGTTGGACGAGGCAGAGACACCACTGTGTGGCTCTGTGCTCTGCAGCTGGTACTGAATCCAGGTCTGTGCCTGGGCTTTGGTGACTGAAGACACAACACAGAAGAAGCTGGTCTGTGTCGTCCTGTGAGGGAAACAGAAAGCTATAGTACACATGTTCATGTTGTGCACTTTCTTCCCTCGCTGTGCAAGTGCAACCAACCAGGAAGTAAGATTCCAACCAACAAACAAGGCAAGTCCTGGTTGGAGCATGTCACTGAGCTGCAGGTGCCTCTGTTGTCAATCAGTGCCAAAATCTGCAGGCTTCCCTTCTCACCTTCCAGTGGCCCATACAGTCACTTGTACTTGTACTAGTGTCCTACGAGACTGTTGTATACCAGGAGATCAGATCACTGCTTCAGACCTCTATCATCACAAGTTACTATTCACTTTCTTTTCATTTGTGATGATGTTTCTGCCAAAAGACAACAGAGCAGAACGTACTGATGCAGTGGTGTGGTGTGCCAGCCATATTTCTGGAGGAGATTATTACTGTACTTCCTGTATATCCCTTATCTCCACGACGACAGAAGCAAACAAACATGGAGCGCTGCTTGGCACATCAGTTATTTGAGACAGTTGCAGAGCTCTTACTTACACAATGTTTAGTATTGTCACAGTTCTGCACCCAGGTCTCAGTTTAGCCTTTGTTGTATTGTTACCTTCCTGCCGGCCGTCGCTCTGTCTTTGTTCTCAGGTTAGTCTCTGCTCTGCCCTCGTCCTCTTCCTGTCTTGTGTTTGTCCTGCTGTCCTGATGTTCTGTCTTAGCTTTCTGTCTTTGTTCTGTGTCTTAGTTCTCTGCCTGTGTTCTGTCATAGTTTATCTTAGTTCCTGTTTGGCCTCAGTCTCTGTTATAGTTCTGTTAGTGATGGTCCTGTTCATGTCTTTGTTCTTTCAGTTCAGTCCTGCCTTGTCACTTGTAATGTATTAGTTCTGTTTGTTCTAGTTCTGTGTCCTGCTTTCTGTTCTGTCTGCCATATTTCTGTATCCAGTGTCTTTAATCTCATCCCCCC
Organism: Centropyge bicolor; assembly: GCA_037975185.1. Classification (NCBI taxonomy): domain Eukaryota; kingdom Metazoa; phylum Chordata; class Actinopteri; family Pomacanthidae; genus Centropyge; species Centropyge bicolor. The sequence goes on along the minus strand of JBBMOC010001616.1, from coordinate 1,006 downwards.
CCCTCTGCTTCACGTCATCTACCAGCCGCACCCACCTCATCCAGTCACCTGTGTTTCCTGTTGAAACCTATCACCACCAGGACTCTGTTTAAGTCAGCTGTTTTCTGTTTGCCGTTGCCGGATCCTCTCTTCACGCTCACGTCCACGTCCACGCTCACGTCCACGTCCATGTCCATGTTATCTCTTGCCAAGTCTTGCCTGATGTTTTTGTGTGTGGATGTTGTCGTTCCTGAACCGGAGCTTGCCGTGAGTTTTTGTTACAACCTCATTTATTTTCATTAAAGAGTTTTCCAGCTGAAGTTGTGTGACCCCCCCCTCCCCGACACCAGTGGGTGTGTGTGAACATCCAGTAGGACCTGAATCTATGACAGTCAGAGGGAAAATAAAGAGAAAAAGTTTTATGATCCATGTATAAATATGTTTCCAATAATCCGTCACTATGTTTGTGTCTTGCAGTGATGTCAGGATTATACATGGGCCAGAGGCGCAACAAAGAGAAAGAGACTCTGATGACATCAAAAGAGGACATTCGTGATAACGTCATTCACTATGACGACGAGGGCGGTGGCGAGGCGGACACTCACGCCTTCGACATGGGCACTCTGCGCAACACACACTCCCAGCGCGCCAGCACTCACAGCAGTGCGTCCAAGAAGGAGAAGAACGGCTACGGGAACGGGGTCCTGCTGCACCTGAGCAGTCGCTCCGACAACGTCCGGTCACCTGACATCCACTGTCAAACCGCCAGTGTCATCGCCGAGGTGAACAACAAGAGCTCGTCCAGAGGCCGAGTGAGCGAGGGCGACGCCGAGCTGATCAGGGAGTTCATCGAGCACCGGCTGGAGGAGAGTCAGCAGGGCTACGCCGCCCCCCCCTACGATTCGCTGGCCACCTACGCCTACGAGGGCGACGGCTCAGTGGCGGGCTCGCTCAGCTCTATAGAGGAGTCGTGGGTAATTAACGACTCGGGGGGGGACTTCAGCTCCCTCGGTGACTGGGGGCTGCC
>JBBMOC010001615.1:0-10937 GCA_037975185.1 Centropyge bicolor | reverse complement strand
GTCTTACCTGGGGGGGCAAAAAAAAGGGCTACAATACTCAAGTAGCTCAAAATCCAGTGTAGGGCTACTGCACCTTAAAACATGTTTTGTTTTTTCCTCTGTCAATTAAATTCATAGAACATTATGAACATGCAGGTGATAATTTTTTTTTTTTTTTCGTTTTTTTTTTTAAAGGTGAATCAGGAAGTAACAACACAAAGGTTTACTTAGAGCATCCATTGTTTGTTTTTGGCAGAGTTAGCGGGAGTGGAAGCTGTTTGCTTCTTTATGAGCCATACGCATCTCTCTCTCTCTCTCTCTCTCTCTCTCTCTCACTATACAGTGCTTATGTGACTGGTTTTAACGTTAGCCAATGGGCTAGCCAAAAGCAGGTAGCTGCTACCTAGCTGTCTTGCTACAGCTTGCAAGTAGCACAACACACAACAGAGGACACACAGATGACAAGTACAAAGTAGACTGAGATGAATGTTGAATAGTCCGGTAGGAGAGGCAAAGGTATTAGACGGCGGTAGAGCTAGGGCAAATAGAGATCGCTGACGTGACTGAAACTCCGAAGGCGAGGTAGGCGAGCTATAATGAACAGCAGGACAAAGGTACTGTCTGAACTACTGACGGTGTCTGCGAGCAGCGCTTTGGCACATACGCGATTCATTTACACCCTGGACGCCGAGGGGGTAACATCTTCCTGCTGGGAGGGACTGAGCTGACAGTGTGTGCTTTAGGACGCAGGAGAGTCCACGGCAGTGTCTGCTGGCATACACAGTAATATATGAATGGGATATCACATGCGGTTCCCAGACTGCCGTCAACACTACATCCAGTTTTCCTTGGGTGGACAGAGCATGTCCGTGGGTGGGCACTGCCCACCCCTACCCCCCCTCCCCCCGGTAACGCCCCCGACCTGTGCCAATGTCCACATTCCAGCTGCCATTACTCTGCTATGTTGAGCCAGTATTCAGAATCACTGATAAACAGCTCTGTGTTGTGTGTGTCAGAAGAAGAAAAGGTTCCAGTAATATACAGCTCCATGAGTTTGAAGGCTCATAAGATGCCTCAAAGGTGAGTAAGGTCCAAACCTACCTTTACAGGAAGTGAGACGAGGCTCGGTTCAGGTGGTCCTCCTCAGGTCCTGGATCTCTGCAGCTCCACCAGAGTCCTACATCAATTCACAGGGAGGTGTTATTACACTAATACAGGAGCTTTACTGGTCGTGTTCTTTGTTAGTTTTGATGACATTTAGCATTATTTTTCTCTAATGAGCCATAAATCTGTCTGAGCAGGTTTTTGGGTTCAAGCTCTGACGTCTGTACTCAGAGATCAAAGCAGGATGGAAGTGTTCAGTTGTGTTTGTCAAAGTCAAACCCAGGTACAGCCGGAACATGAATAACTTATAACGCAGCAAAACACAGCAACATACAAAATGTTTCTCACCTGGTTGCACAAGAAGAGTCAAATCCAGATCCACAGCACTTCCACCTGAAAGGACAAAAATCTTTAACCTCAGAATCAAAACTTGCTGTTGAATATAACCATATTAGTCCAAAAATGATAAAGTCCAAAAAACAGCTTTGTGTGATTTTCAGTCCAGTGTGCAGGCTGTCGCATTGATTCGTAAATAAGTTTACTCACTCAAAATTTTACCCACAATAATATGACTGAAGTCACATTTGCAGGTGACAGACAGACAGACAGACAGACAGTCAGTCAGTCAGACAGACAGTCAGTCAGGCAGACAGACAGTCAGTCAGTCAGGCAGACACATTCACAGACAGACAGACAGACGGATACACAGACAGACAGGTAGGCAGACAAACAGTCAGTCAGTCAGTCAGACAGACAGTCAGTCAGTCAGTCAGTCAGTCAGTCAGTCAGACAGACAGACAGACAGACAGACAGACAGTCAGTCAGACAGACAGACAGACAGACAGACAGACAGACAGACACACAGGTAGACGGACACACAGACAGATGGATACACAGACAGCCAGTCAGTCAGACAAACAGTCAGTCAGTCAGACAGACAGACAGACAGACAGACAGTCAGTCAGTCAGACAGTCAGTCAGTCAGTCAGTCAGTCAGTCAGACAGACAGACAGACAGACAGACAGTCAGACAAACAGTCAGACAGACAGACAGACAGACAGACAGTCAGTCAGTCAGACAGACAAACAGTCAGACAGACTGACAGACAGACAGACACACAGTCAGTCAGACAAACAGTCAGTCAGACAAACAGNGACTGACAGACAGACAGTCAGTCAGACAGACAGACAGACAGACAGACAGTCAGTCAGACAGACAGACAAACAGTCAGTCAGTCAGACAGACAGACAAACAGTCAGTCAGACAAACAGTCAGTCAGACAAACAGTCAGACAGACAGACAAACAGTCAGTCAGTCAGTCAGTGTCTGATGAGTCTTTGGAAATATTCTTAGATTTACAGCAGCTTCTTCTGCAGTAGATGTTTATGGCAAACACATTCTCTGAGTTTTAACTGTCCACCATGACAAAGTGGACTCTTGGTGGAGGCCTATTTTTGCTCCGACTTCCCTCCTGCTGTTACACAGTTAACAGTTTCTTTCGACACACCTTGGCCTGCAGTTACCTGGAGACGACTGTACAGAGACAAGAGAGCAGGTGAACAAACAGGTAGGCATCATCTCTAACCACTGATTTATCCTTTGTTTCGACTCATTCATTTAATATAAGAATAAGAACAAGGTCTTGTTTTGTCCAACAAACACCTGAAAATACTCATTATTGCATTATTAGTTAAATTAAACATAAAAAAGCTGTGAATCACCACATTTGAAAAGCCGACACCAGTGAGAGCGATTTACTTCATAAGCCTCTCTATTATTGTCTCCTGATTCTCTGATGAATGGTTTCGCAGACGGACACAGTCCCGTCTCAGTTTGACCCCGTTCGCCGTCTCTGTATTCTGTCATTTCATCGAGTTTTCCCTCAGAATACGAGCGCCTCGCTGTTCCCAAACTCCGGATGAAACTGACCACTGATGCTGCTGTCGTTATTATTGAGTTTTCAAGTTGTGAGTAGAGGACAAGAAAAAAAACAAAAAGCCTCTTTCCTGCACTGTCACAGGAAAGTCAATTGAGCTGCGTGAGGACAGTTTGCTCTGATATCACGGTGGGAACTGCTGATTGTTTGCTTTACCACCTGTGGTCCGGAGCCTGGAGAAGATTGCCAGCCGCCCGCTGTGGAGTGCTGCTGAGTGAGTGATGGCTGTGTGTGTGTCACCAAATATCCCCCCCATGTGTGCGTGTGTGTGTGTGAGGAAGAGAGTGTGGAAGCAAAGAGAGTTTCTGTATGTATGAAAGTGGGTGTGTGTTTCAGTTTAACTCTTAAAGTTGAGAGTGTGTTTGCAGCTACTAAGCACAGTGTGTGTTTGTGGAACACACAAGACAAAGTTTTAGGTGTGTGTGTGTGTGTGTGTGTGTGTGTGTGTGTGTGTGTGTGTGTGCGTGCATGTTTTGCTATAGTTGTGAGGACCAACTCTTGACAAACAACCTTTCTTGTGAGGACATTTTGTCTTGTGAGGACATTTTGTCTTGTGAGGACATTTTGTCTTGTGAGGACATTTTGCCTGGTCCTCACAAGGATTATACTAGGATGCCTTGGTTTTAGGGTTAAGGTTACAAATACAAAAAGTTTATGCTTTGGGTAAAGGTTAGGGTCAGGCATTCAGTTGTGATGGTTAGGGTCAGGGTTAGGGGCTAGGGAATGCATTATGTCAATGGAAGGTCCTCACAAGAATAGCAAAACAAACCTGTGTGTGTGTGTGTGAGCACCAGAAATGTTTCATCACAGCGAGGCGAGAGACAGGACGAGATACAGAGAGACTTCGAATAGGCAACAAAAGCAATAACAGCACAATCTTTGTAGTTTATGGGTCTGAAATTGAATTTGCCACGGCTGCAGCCAGGCCATTAAACTGTCTTGGCCAATTACGGAGCCACTTTATCTGACGCGGGCGGCCATATTCAGCAGCGGCCGCTCGCTACCTGCGCCGCCACGTCTGCTAACACACGCACATTCTCCCACTCCGGCAGCCATCATAAAGCTTTAATGCCTTTAATGACTGTGTGTGTTTTCAGAGTGTGTGTGTGCAGGAGACAGGCTCCTTCACAGATCTCCTCCCTCTCTACCACTTCTTCTTCTTCTCCTGCTGGTTCGTCTCAGTTCAAGTCAGTTCGCCTTCGTTTCAGTTCAGGTTAGTTTGAGTTAGTTCAGCTTCATTCAGTTCAGTTCGAGTTAACTTGCGACAGAAGTGACATTTAGAGGATCTGTCGCCAAAATAGAGATCGTAGATCATGAAACACACAGTAGAGACTGTGTCAAAATGTGCAAAATCATATTGAAAACATTAACTGTTGTCCACTTGAGTTAAGAATCAAATTAACTAAAAACTAACTAGTATATTAATTTTATTTTAAAAATCAATAACTCATTTTATTTAGAATTTGAGATTTTATTAATTTGAGGATGAAAAACAACTTATGATCAAATTATTATGATTTATAAACAATTTAATGAATCAGTGTACCAGCCTTGTTATGAAGACTGTCACAGTTCAGGTTGGATATAGTCAGACAACAAAAACTTTATTTAAAACAACAAATGAACAGATATTTGATAAATAAAAGGAAAAACCTGATGGTCATTGAATAATCTTCTCAGTCACACATGATAAGAGGGACAGCTGAGACTAATCACAAATGAAACACAGGTGATTCAGAAAACAGGTGACAAACAGGAAGTGAGTGAAGTCAGCACACCTGAGGACAAACTTCAAAATAAAACAGGAACTTTCTAAACTAAAACCCCAATCTGTGACACGGCAGGAGACAAACATCCAGTCACCTTGTACAAATAGCTATTTCAATGAAGTTAAGATTGACTCATGCATTAATGACACATTTTATAAATAATCTATTTCATCATATTATATTAATGCAGATTCACAAAAAAAGCAAAATAAAGGGTTTTATAAAAGGAGATAAAAAGCTGCCTGGAAGACACCTGATTGAACAGATTTAAAATGATCCCACTCATTGTGGCTCTAATCTTTATAGGCAGCACATTTACACTGAAGTGTGTGTGTGAAAGGATCTTTTGTGTCTCACACTCTCGCAGCCTTTATTGCCACAGTATTTCTCCCCCCGCACGTCTCTGACTCCCACTTTATCTTTGTCTCTCTTTCCTCCTCTTCTGTTTTTATCTCAGCCTCTCCGTCTCATTTTCTCAACTCCACTGTCTCCCTCCTCTCTCTCTCTCTCTCTCTCTCTCTCTCGCCCGCTCCTCTCCCGTGGCGATCTGTCCCCTCCAACTTCCTCAGAGAAAATGGAAATTTGAGTGCATTCAATTAGTCCGTCATCCCACTCTCTTGTCTCCCCCGTCTCTCGCCTCCTTCCTTTCTTTCTTTCTTTCTTCTCGCTGCTTGACTTTTTTGCCCGGAATATTCCTCAGCTATCACCACATAAAAGCTGGTCCAACACTATGATATAATGGTCGTACCAATCAGACGCTGTCGCTCACCTGCCTTGAAATGCTTCTGACAGTAATTGATGCCTTACCTGGCACTCGGGGGAACAGCACTGCCATTGTTTGCCACATGCAATTGCACCATTAGGGAGAACCTTTTCCTGTGCTTAAACTGGCCTCGTGAATTGTTGAAAACACACTCAAATTTCAGGAAAACAAGCAGGTGTTGTTGAAAGGTCCTTATTTTCCTGACTCTCCGAGCGCTCGCTCACTTGTTCGCCCGGTGGCGTCACGCTGCCAACTCTTCTCGTCCACGTTTCCGTCCCGACTTAATGGGACGCTGGAGGATAAGGGAACGGCGGGCTGAGCGTCCACTCACCGGAAAGGACCTGATCGCGCTCCTGTCTGGTTTGTTTATTCTAAAATAGCTTCACCTGCCTCTTCCCTCCAGCCTGCTGCTCTGTTTACTCTGCTTTCATCTGTCATGTGGGATCCCCGGAGGCTTCCAGGTAGACCGTCCCGCAACACACAATAATACATTTGAGTGACGTTTAATGTTATCTCCAACTGATTTTTTTTTCCAATACGTGAGCCGGTAATAAGACAGAGCCGTCATCGAGGATCTGGCTTTATGTTGAAAGACTGTGTCACTTGGTGGAACGGTCGCCCTGTGGATGACTCTGTGTTGTTGTGACTGCTGCTGCTTTCCTCGCACTGATCCCCGGCGTCCTGAGAGTCAGGACAATCTTTCTAATATGAGGAGGATACTGTCCAATATAAACCAAGCGCTTATCTACACTGATCATCTTTGTCCGGAGAAAACTTCCAGTTCTGATTTCGGTGTCGATGTTATTGTTCACCTGAAGGAAATATGAGCAGCACACTGCCCAGAATAGAAAAGACTAATGGAGCAGAATTTATTCACTTTGCAGACTATAATAAATGGAAGAATGGCACTGACACTTACAATGATGTTCAGGTGATTGAGACCTGATGGAGCTGATTTTAAGTCTCCACATAGACAACAACACATTATGCAGCTGTCATGATGAGATTCACAGACACATATAAGATCTCAGATAGACGCTCTGAAGACGCAGACAGGACATGAGGAGACTAGTTTGACAAGTCACTAATCTCATGTCTGTACAGTAAATATGGAGCTGGAGCCCGTTAGCTTAGCTTAGCATAAAGACTGGAAACGAGGGGAAACAGTTAGCCTGACTCCATCCAAAAGCAACAAAATCAAACCAGCACCTCTGAAGCTCTTCATTAACTTCTTGTTTGTTAAATCTGTACAAAAAGCAAAGTGTAGAGACGACAGTTCACTGTTTTATTGGAGGCTAAGTGTGGGACTATTTATTTTTTCATTCATCAAAACATGGATTAAAGGCATATGAAGGAAAACACTCGGGCTGCAACTATCAATTATTTTCATCATCAATTCATCTGCCAATTATTCCCACAATTAATTGATCAGTCTATAAAAAGTAAAGCTGTCACTTTTGCTTGAAAAATAGCTGAAAGGGTTAATCAGTTATCAAAGTCGGTGGCGATTCATTTTCTTTCAATCAACTATTTCTAATCGACCAATCATCGCAGCTATACAACGGCACAATTTATGCCAGTTGTGTGTTTGCATGTGTGTAAATGTGAGTGTGTGTGTGCATAGAAATGATTTATTTTCAGGGCGAAAAGAGACGCAGAAGAAGAGAAGTAAAATTCATTTCAGCTCATGTGTAAACTGCCTTTTTTTCTGCATCTTCATGATCTGTATGCAAACCACTTCTTATGATAATTATCTGATGTCTAACAGGAAACATTTAATGCACCGAGCTGGAGAGAAGGAGACTGTCAGTGAAGTAACCTGACTGCTTAATCTGGATCCTTCCAGAGGAGACGTTGTGAAGATGCTCTGCATACCAACTGCATCTCTCCCAGCACACTGAGCCGAGTCGTTCGCAGCTTCGCCTCCAAAGTTCTGCAGCAGCTCCAGAGTTGGAGCAGCTCGTCCTGCAGCAGACTGACAGATAATTGCCACCGAGACTCGCGTGTCCCCACAGCTATCAGGCCGCACCTTAACAGGCCCGACACAGACAGCGCTAACCAAGCAGAGCCGGACACACTGGACACAGACTGGGATTGTTCCATTACGTCCGCTCCTTTTTCACTCGCTCCATCTATTTCATCTCTGCGTCGGCTCGGCTCTCTGCACCTCTCTCACTCATCCATCTGTATCCATCCACCTATCTGTCCCTTTGTCTGCCTTAAAATCAACTTTTTAATGTGCACAATAAAGTGATTGGTGATTGACGCAGAAGACGACAGTGACGACGTTTTACTACCAACTAACTCCTGGGCTGAGCTGAGCCTCACAGACTGATGATGAGAGAGCATCCGAGGGAGGATCTGCCCTTTAAATTATTCATTCTTTTCAGCATGTTTAGCCTTGGGTTTCTTTGTCTTGTTAATTTGCCGATGTCCCCCCCTGCGCTGCACAGCCCCGTTTCCGCCTCGCAGGGAAGCGGTTTTTCTAAATCTGAGCCGGAGACTCTCGGGGTTTGTGCCGAGCAGAGCTGCAGTCTCTCCTAAGGATCTGCTTCTGCTGGAGCTTCCTGTTGGATCAGCGTCCTGATGCAAACTAAACTGAATCTGTCTCTTTCATATAGACGAGAAGCAGCTTGTTTCACTGAAGCACCAATGTCAGATATTCTGTTTTCAGGCATTTAATTCACTGATGTTCAGCCTCTTAAAGCATGACACACCAGGCTAAAGTTATTTAATGAGAAAGCCGATATGTCCTGGTATTTTTTCATGTATGGTTTCTTTATTTTAGAAATGGGAACAGGCGAGACCCACACCCTAATTTGATCAATGCTCTTTCATGCAAACGCTCATTAACATGGTGTTTCTGCAGCAGAGGTCGTTGTTTCTGTTGAGAACATGTGACTTTCTGCCTCCCAATTATCCAACTGGAATAAATAAATAAACACATTTTTTCATATAACTTCCATTAATATACGATACAGTCTGCTCTGTAACAGCATGTTCCATTATTTTCATACTTATATAGAGTTTATCTATCAGTGAGCTAAGGATACAAATCTGTGCCATCTAATGTGGACAAAGGCAGGCTGCATTTCAATGAGCTTTAATACTGGAGCAGGCTTCGTCCGTCTCTGATGATGTACGACGTGTGGAGGTGGCTGCAGCTCCTGCTCCTCTGTCTTTCTGCTCTGGTTATCACCGCTCACGCTGACAAGTCCTTCTGCGTTCACCGGAAACCAAGTGTGGTTTGTACTGTCACTAATGTAAAATTAATTACTTGGTGTGCAACGGACGCTTTTCCCCGGTGGTTCTCCGCAACGCGTATCTGCATGTGAGCCGAGATTTGACAACCAGCGCGGTTCAAACCTGAGAAAACTGTCAATCAAGGCAAAGGCCCCCCGAAACATAAACCACTTTAAACTTTAATATCTTCTTAATGGAACGATAATTTTAAATCTTGCCACCAGACACGCATTAGAGGAAGTGAAATTATAGCAATTGAATCCATAAATTCTTGTGGTAAAAAAAAAAAAAAATAGCGAGTGCATTTTGAGAAGCTTGAAGCATTTCTAATTTCCTTCTGTTCAGCCGGAGTCTTTCAGAGCTATGGGAGCTGGAGTCTGGTCCAACAGTGTTTAACTTGAAAAACCCTGTCAACCACAAATCACATTTATGTACCGTTCGTTTGTTTTGTGAAACAGTAAAACAACATTTTTTGCTGCCTCAGTTAGTTTTTCGAGACGAGGAAATCCCACATGTTGTCAAGTTGAGCTAACAAAGTAAACTCATGTCGTGTTTTGAAGACTGTTAACTTTTTCATTATTCACTCCAAACCACCATCATTCCCTCATGTTAGATTAACACTGCAGTTAGTGGACACTGCAGGAAAAACAACTGAAACAAACTGTCAGTGAACTTTGTGCAAACACAGTTTACAGAGATCTTAATGAAAGATTCAGACTTTGCATTTCGCTTAAAACATATCTTTCTTTTGTCACATTTGAGAAAATGATGTCACCAAACCAGGACCAGCTGTTCTAAAGCTTTCAACCATAATCACATGAGAAACAATAGTTTTACCAGCTGTGATGATGTCATTTTTCTGATCACTTTAAATAGTCGAATCAATTTGAGCTTTAACATGAAGAGAAACTAATTAAACCTTGTGAGGTTATTTTGTCAAGCATGGATCACTAAAAAAGGGTTTAACTCCAAAACTGTGTCTTAAAATTGCCAAACACATTTTCATGCGATACTAAAGTTATCAGAAGCCAGTTGATCGGACGAGATCAGTCTCAGTTGGAAACAAGAGGCAGAAGCCAGAGAGATGAAGCAGGTCAATGAAGATTCGTTCAACCCAAAATTAAAAGTTCAGAAGACTTACAGGATGGTGAAGTCCAGACTAATCCGTCAAGGTGAAGACAACAATCAATAGTCCACAAACAGGCAAGGTCCTGGAAAACAAGGCCTGGATTCCAAAACTCCAGGATAAAACAGTTGATAGCACGTTGGATCAAAGACAAAGTGGCAGAGAGAGCATGAGACACTGATGAGATACAGGTGAGACTAATCAGGGCAGGTAGGAAATCACACAGACAGGAAGCACAGGAGAGCAGAGAGTGAGAGGTGAGCTTTTCAAAATAAAACAGGAAACAACGAATGAATGAATGAAACACATAAAAACACAGCCAGCAGATGTGACAATGAGTGGTTTAAGAAAAAGAAAATCAGATTCAAACAACCTGCTGTTGGACCACACGATTTTTGCCAGGACAGAAATCTCACACACTGATGATAATAACAGCGACTGCAGCATCTTGTGAACTGCAGATCAAACCACTGTTGGTCTGAAAGCATTTCATTGGTTGTAAAGCTGATATGCAATGTGACCCACTTTCCCTTCGCAACGCCATCATTTGTTTAATTACTGTACGTTTCACAGCGTTAATCACTTGGCAAGGCCGCGTGTCAAATGGTGGATATCTTTATTTAACGTCTTCTGTCGTTTATCTTCTCGTCTTCTTGGCACGCCACCGAACTTCACGCCTGTAAAGTGACATTTTCAGAACTGAGAAGTGAATCTGGAAAGAGGCCCTCGCTCCTCTCCCAGCGGAGTCGCACATGTATGAACGACCGTGTTGCACAAGACCAATTAATTCAGAGCTTTTGGGGGCCCCTGTCGTAGCTCGGGGCCCCCTTAAATTGTAACCCACTTTCAGGCCACTTATAGAGCCGGCGGTGTCGACGCGGCGAAGTCAAAGCGGAATGATTAATGACGTTATTAAACAGTTTAGAGAGGTTGTGTGTTCTTCTGGCTGGAGCCAATTTAGAGTGATTTGTGAGGTGAAACAATGTAGTGGAATGAAGTGGAGCGTGTGTGTGTGTG
>JBBMOC010001613.1:0-10939 GCA_037975185.1 Centropyge bicolor | reverse complement strand
TATGCACTTTTGTGAGTCCATGCAGATGTATGTGTGTGTTTGTCTGCATATGACTAACATCTTAGGTAATGAGGTCGGACTTTCCTAACAAGTGGTTTTCCTTCCTCTGTCACCTCTAAAAAAAGATTTTAAAAAAAAATCTTGAATCCATCCTTCCCTCATCAAAGAGCGAAGGATTAAGGGGGAAGGTAAAAATAGCCCACATGAAGAAGACTTTCTAGCTGTGGGCTGATAGCAAAAATCTGGTCCATTCTCCCCCTTACTTTTATCCCCCCCTTCATCCTACACTCATTTCTGTCTAAGCTTTAAGCATTTCGTCCGTACACTGCAGAAACCTTGTAGGTTCAATTTGTGTTGTATGACTGTGTTTAGAATCAGTCATATAATCCACTGAATCAGTCAAATTTAGCATCATAATCTTATTAGATTGCTACAGCTGCTAATGAAATGCAAACAACATGATGGCTTATACATGTGCCAAAGACAGTCCTCTTCTATCCTTTTCAGCCCCATTATCCTTCACTGTACAAACACAGAAAGAAGAAAACATTGGGGGTTGTTGTACAGATGTAAGTGAATACAAATGCAGTATTCAGATATGAGTCAACACAGTGACACACAGGGTGCAAAGCCTTATCCATTATAGATAAACATCCATAAATCTGTTCAGAATTTTGAAATAATAATACACTTTTTCTCAGTCGCTTTGGTGCTTTTCTCACATCACTATTAACATTTTCACAGTAGTTAGTGCACTTCTCAAAACAATTAGTACAAACTGCAAAATAGGGATGAGCCAAACGAGTATCCGGTACGGATAAAGCATTTTTGACGAATACGATTATGATACGAGTAAAATCCGTCAATATCCGTGCTCGTGCTGAAGGAAAATCCTCATTGTGTACCTGACTTTCTTCGCGCTCTGTGATTGGCCAGTCACACACAGCGCCCGGCCCTCCCTACACAGACACGTCTCTGCACCTCTCTCGCAACACACGCGCGGTGCATTTGACAAGATAGAGCCGACAACGGCTCGTGGCACATCGGTCACTGCCTGCGTTTTTTTTTTTTTTTTCTACCGTCTGCTTGCTCTTAGTTTGGCTGATGATATAAAATCAGTCAGAAAACTTTGCTCGTACTGAACGCGGTGCCTTTGAGAAGAATACAGTGAACAAGGCTGACATATTATTTCCCTGTTTGCCATCACTGGATGTTTGCATGAATCACCAAGTTCACACAGATCATTAAAAAATAAACAGTCTTACAGACCACTTACAGACATAAAGCTGAACACACAAATTAGCCTATATTACAGTTTTTTTCTATTGGTTTGGCTCATTTCTTGAAACAGAAATTACATTCTCAAAACTCTAAGATCATTTGGCAAAACAGTCTTACAGTTCAGCACAACACCATAGCTCACTTGCAAAAGCCCATATCTCTGTTCAGTCATGTGTCAAAACTAAGTTCCTTTGCCATATATTTAGTCAGTGCCCCCAAAATGCAAAGATCCTTCTCAATTGCTTTGGCTCATTTCTTGAAACAGACCGGACGTTCTCAACACTCTTGGTTCTCTTGCCAAAATCACCTGGCTGGTTCAGCACAACAACATGGTTCAGCAGCAAAAAGCTCATATCTCTCCAAAAACTGTTCACTCATGTGTCAAAACTACATTTCTTTGCCATTTATTTAGTCAGTGCTCCCAAAATGCATCGTCCCTTTGGCGTTGTGTCAGCACTGCAGGTCAAAATGTTTAGGTGTTTTGTCACTATGGCAGAGGAGCATTGAAACGTCCCTCATGTCTGAGCCCAGTCCTTCATTGACTGTGGTTACTGTACTAGGTTTTTTTTGTCTAGCTAAAGGAATACAATTGTGTATAAAACTGAAAAAAAAGGATGCCAAAGAAACAGTAACCATTATCATTTACACACATAAAGTAACTTCTATACATCAGAAGCACAATCATGTATACAGCATAATATACTGTAATATAAACACATAAACAAAAACAAGGAAAATTCCATGAAGCCTACAGAGCTGTAAATAAAGCTGGAGCTTCACAACTCTTCTTCATTGGTTGCTGTCTTCACCCTCCCTCTCCTGGCCACCGTCCTCCTCAGCCTCCTGGCCACCGTCCTCCTCACCCTCCTGGCCGTCCTCCTCACCCTCCTGGCCGTCCACACCGTGCATATGTCAACCATCCCCTACACTGATCTCCTGTGGTATCTTCACACGCAGCGTCCATTGCATGGAGCAGGGAGCTCTGATTTGGAGCCTGATGCTCAGACACTCTCCACCTCCAAGGACAGAAAAACTCCGCTCTGAGGAAAGGAGAGTAAGGTGGTAGGAAGACCATGACCATCCTTGGATGAGCAGTGAACCAGGCCCTGACGAGCCATGGTGGAAATTCATTGTCCCACACAGTGACATAGTTTGGTAGGTGAGGCCCTACGAGACCTCTGTCATTGTCAGGGATCAGATCAGAATAAAGGTGGACCAAGAAGATGAGGAGCTTCTGTGTGTGTGTGAAACTCCTCTTTCATTAGTCAAGTTCTAGTTTCACCTGACTGTCAAGGAATCAGTTTATCAAATGTTCCCAGAGATTCACAGATGGTATTCATGGTATTATGTTCTTCTACTCATTTTGACAATTGAACAGACTATTTTGCATGTGATGACTTATACGATGAAATGATGCTGACATGTTTTGGAAAGAACGACCATGAGACTGAGAATCTGACAGTCAGTTTAGATCAACCAGATCTATTGACCTGGACATTGTGCTAACAGCAGGCTACCTGTGCTTCATCATTTGCAAAGATGGACTGAGACATTGAGACATGTACTAAGACATTTGCAATTTGAAGAAATGAATGAGAAATTCCATTCTGTTGTGAACAATTGCCAAGCAGTTTAGAGGATTGTCCACGTTGTTTTGAGAATGTAATTTCTGTTTCAAGAAATGAGCCAAACCAATGGAAAAAAACTGTAATATTGTAATTGTATATGGCTGCATGCAGTATCTGACACTTTCTCACCGCCGTTCATAAAAATAATATTATAAATATTCCAATTAAGATACACTGTATATAGGTTTTGAATACAGTACATTAGCAACTTCTGATCAATCCATATCAATTTCAGACTTAAAATAAGCCCCACCCATTCACGCTTCCATTCTGGTTTAGGCCCTGCCCACTCCGAGTACAGATACAGATAATATAGATGGTTGAACAGATACAGATACAGATAGTGGTGTACTCGCTCATCCCTACTGCAAAACCTAGTAGATAACCTGCAAAAGTGCCTCACTTACTCAAAATGGATAGTACATTCCTCAAAAGCAAGTATTCATGCCAATCAAAGTGTCAGTGTCAACACTATGAAAAGTCCTGACACCATTGTTCATGAACAAGACAGTCAAATGGCTTAGTCATGTTTTCATTATGACAGTTTACTCTGGAAGTGTTTTCAAATGCAAAAAGTCAGATCTTGGTGACACTACCTGAAAATGCTCAAGACAGCACTAAACACTGTTTGCACAGCCATTTGAAAACTACAGTAAAGTTACACATTACTGTATTTAGTGAGGTCACTGAGAACAACACACTGAATACATATGTTTCACATTTTTACTGCGTATGCTCTTTTCAATTCTAATTTGTTCAAAGCATTGTGCAAAAGAAAAATACACATGTATTTACAACAAACATGAGAAACAGCCTTTGGGTAGAGCTGTGCACAACTGTAAACAATACTGCAGTACATATTGGAACTGAACATACAACATACACAGTACTGCAAATCATTCAAGCCCATGCTGCAAACCACTGTCTGACCAGATCTGAGTGGTGAAAACACACATTACCCCAAACAACAACATACTTGTTCAGATGGTCTCCAGTTAGACCCCTGTCATTCTCAGGGATTATGTCCCTGTAAAGAGTGTCTAACACAGTCAGCAGATGTTGTGTGTTGTATGGACCAAGACGGGGGATATGAGTGAGGACGCCATTTTCTGAGATGGCTGCACACAGTGTAACATTCCCTCCTCGTTGGCCTGGGACATCTGTGGTTGCTCTCTGTTCAATGCAATCCCTTCCACACTGTCTACCTTTTGCCAGATTGAAACCCGCCTCAGGAATAAAATGATAAAGAAATGTGTCAAATTTGCGTGACAGATTTTGACAACTAGTTCAACATTTTTTTATGTAATGACTCAAGCAATGAAATGAGGACTATTAGTTTTATAGGGAATGACTATTCAGCTTCATTAGTAGTTCATTTTGACTGACATGACATAAGCAAATGATAATGTTATAAAACAGCAGAGAATTGAATGAAAGCAACTGATGCATGTCCAAAGGATTTGCAATTTGTTGGAAAGAATGAGAAAGTGCTACTATGATGTGCACAAATGACTAAATGTTGTGGAGGTTGAACTAACAGTTAAGAGAATTTTAATTCTGATCAGAGAAATGCACCAAAGCCACTGAGAAAAACTGTAATGTAATACATTGTATTCATTTTCAACACAAAACCTGTTAGGATTCTTCACACTTGCAGCCCAAGGCCTCAGAGGAAGAAAAATAAGTGTCGGCCATGTCTGTATTGAGATGAAGCAAAACTACACATTTTTAGCTTTATCTTTATTGTCCACTAGTTTTTTAGTGCTGCCAGATAGAGAGTGAGTGACTGTAATGTTTGTGTAGAGAGAGTGAGTGAGAATGAATGCTAAAATTATTGAGAGAGAAATTGAAGATTGCTGCACAATGATGTTTCCTGACTGAGCAAAGGCAACTGTGTTGGAGAAGTGTGTGCAATGAGCTTGTGTCATTTAAAAACAAGGTGATGGCCTGTGTTCTTTTTTGTGTGTGTGATCATGTTTCATCTAAATCATCTTAATTTGCATTTACAAGCCAGTTGCAGACATGAACTAGTGAGTCGAAGCTTTTTAAGCAACCTTCATGAGAGAAATTTGCACTTTCCTTGTCAGTGGGAGCAATGCAAGAAGAGCGAAATGCAGGAGGAGCCAGTGATGTTCTCTGTCCATGGTGCTGAAATATGCACCAAAATAGATGTGGTGAGAGGCATCTTCACAGCTCCCTACACGTCATATATTATTCGCAAACATTAGGAATTGTCATGTTTTTCCAATCCCATCATCACTGAGTCTTTCTGTGATGTCATGTCACGTTGCCATGCATGTTTGACAGAATTTAGCCCTTGCTGAAAACTAACCGGGAAGCCCTGTTGTAGAGTATAATATCTTTCATAAATCCATTGCAATATTTATAGATTGTGTGTTTTTACTTTAGCCATCCCTTCACATTTGATGGTATTTTTACTTATTGTTTAGTATTATCTCACTCTAGTGAAATGAGGTTTTAAAGATTCCAGCACCATCCTGGAAATGAAAGAGCAGTTGTATTTACAGTATATCAAAAAATACACAGCTTACAATTATAGAAAAAGCATACAAACAGTTTTAAGTAATACTGTTGTGCCTGAGTCAGAATTTAAAACCAGTTGTTTCCTTGACTGTATTTTAACAAGTATTGCCAGTTGACATTTTTGAGCCGAGTGCTTTGACTTAAACTGTGCTGAAGTCCCTTTAAGGGAAGTGTCTCATCCTTCAGATCAATAGTCATTTCCTTGAGCTGATGTCCCCAAAGATTAGTCAACATAATGTCCTGTTTGTCTCATGCAACACACACCACGGGACATGTCAGTGTCTGATAGAAAGCTTGTCTGTGTGTGTGTGTGTGTGTGTGTGTGTGTGTGTGTGTGAGTGATATGGTGTTGTGTTTGTCCTCTGTGGAGTCATAAAGTTAACAGCCATAACCAACATCATAAAGACTGATCACAGGAAGTCAGACTTCCCTCAGGCTCACACACACACACACACACACGCACACACACACACACACACACACACACACACACACACACACACACACNCACTAACATAAAAAAAACACATATCTGCCTCACACACTGCGGATCAATCCATCACAGTGGTGCCACATTGTGCTGCATGGACTGCATGCAGCATTACCACTTTAATAGTCTGCTCCTCTGGAAGAATTTGAGAATTAGATATTGGAGGAGTTGAAAAAGGGCTGGAAGGCTTATTTGACTTCTATCTGTGAGGAAAACTAATACCACCAAAAAACTACATAAAAAATATGAAAGTAATCAGGATGGTGTCTAAGCAAACAGTGGCCATTAATTAAAGTCTTTTTGAGCCATGATGACATGAAGGGCAGAAAATGAGGGCTGATCTGGCATCCAGTTCAATTACAGAAGTGGCATCAAGGTTTAAGTGTTGTTTACTGTTGTCGTAATTGTTATTTTTCACATTTTGGATCTGTTGAAAATGACACCATACATCCCATTCTCTACAAAAAAAATACCCTCCTTTTTTTCTCTCTCTATGTCACTGACACGCTTTCTCATTTCCCCACTCTTTTCTCACTTTTTCAGTTTTCAAGAAACTTTCGGTCTACCTGTCTGCACCACTGTTCAAAATATGAGTCGCAAAATATGGATAATACTGGTGCAGGGACCTGACTGAAAACCATCCTGTGGCTGCTGCTTGTATAATTATTTTAAAAATGTTATAATGATCTTTCTGTTCAGTTATATATCAATAGGATAGAATATTAAATGTTAGCATGCTATAAAATCATAAAAATGCTTTGCCCAATTGTGTAGCACATGAGCTGCTTCAGTAGTGATATGTCAGATGGATAGAGGACTGGTGCATGATGTACTTCATATGGTGAATAGATGTAGGATGGGGGAAGAAATAGGGACAGAGGCATGATGTATCTGAATAAAACTCCTTGTATGGTGTTACATTGGGGTCTTTAAAGGCAGTTAAAGGGTTAAGGGGCATCTTCCTGATATTATAGGTCAAAGTCAATATACTAGTTACAGAGGGTTCTACACAACCTGTGAAAACAGTTGTATATTGCTTCCTGTGAATCTGAAGAAGCTTTGTCAAGTTTGGAGAAATGATTTAAATCTCTATTATTTTAGTTAATGGCAAACATGAGTGTGTGTGACCAACGTGAGCATGTATGAACAGCTGCCTATCCGACAGATATGGAGCAACGTTATCATTCATCTAGAGTCATGTTTCATATTGTGTGATAAGTGTCACACTCATTTAGCTATGTTTTGGTCTCCACCATTCACTGAGGGAAATATCTGGCTCTTTCGCTGCTAAAAGCTTCACTGAGTCACCAGCTGGTCATGAGCTAAAAACCAGAGAATATAGCTAAAAGATTGTTGAATATAGCTAAGGGACAATTCTCTTTGTAATTGTCACAACAAGTGACACCTTCACGTTACAGGAAATCAACTGCTCCATTGCTAACAGCACATGAGTAATCTCAGGTCAGGCTTAAAGCCTGTATCATTAAGTACTGACTCAAAAATCCCCAAACTTGCTTGTTCAAAAGAGTTTGGTCAGATCAGAAGTACAGGCCTAAATAATCGAACAAGGAGTAGGCAGAGGCAAAAAGCAAAGATCAGACAGTAGTCAAAAACACTTGAAAACTTACACAGAGGAAAAAAAGGCTGGGATGCTCGACCCAAGGGAGAAAGACAATCTGGCACAGAGGGAAGGTGAGACAGAGACTAAATACACACAGGGGAGGAACTAAGGAGACATGGGGGCAGCATATGTGGGCAGAGCAGGTACTCACACAGGTGGTGGGAGACGCACCTAGACAGGAAGAGACTTTTCAAAAAACACTTTCAACCTGCAGTATGGAAAGTGTTGGATACAGTATTTTTGAAGCCTGATCCATACTATAGGCTAAAAGTCAGGATTCAGTTTTGTTTATTCATTTCCCCCAGACTTGATTACCTAACAACTAGAGCTGTACGATGTGAACTAAAATCATAATCCCAATTTTTTTCACAAAAAAGTTGATTTTCTATTTAATTTCAATTTTTTGGTGAAACTAAAAAAAGACATTTATTTCAAATGTGTTTTTTATTTGAAAAATCTCAACATACGCGTTCTTGAACAAATAATTTTTGGAATGTAAACTTCAGTGCAATCTTAAAATGATACTCTCTTATTGAATATTCTGTCTTCCTTTTATTATATAAGTTAGTCGTGTTGCTGTCTTTCGTAGCCACCGACCTTTTACAAATTTTGCATCGGGGAGTAGTCTCCTCGTCCGAAGCATCGAAGCCGAACCAAGACCACACTGGTGATTTTGTTTTTCCTCTTTTTTGGACAAACTCGCTCCTAGCGTCCGACATGTTGTAGCGAGAGGAAACAGGAAGTAAAGGCAAGCACGTAGCAGACACAGGCAGCGCGGTGACGTTTTACCGTAATTACCATAGTAAAGGGGGAAAATGGTTTGGCCTGATGTCATGTTTTTTCCACATCGAGCAAATTAAACATCGCAATAACAATGTGAATACAATTAGCAATTAGCTCTACTAACAACTATGGACGTGTCTTAGTAAATCTCTCAAGTACTCCTTTGCTGAAATGACAAAAAAAACCACTATTAGAAAAAGTGGACAGTCTGTTAACCTCAGTGAACCCTTGACTCACCTGGTAGAAGAGCTCCACCTGCAGCTTAGCCTTCTCACCACTGGAACAGACAGTTGGTTTTCAGTGGTTAGAATCCACCTGCAAAAATGTCACTGAAACACAGACAGAGCAAATAACAACAACTCTTCTGTGTTTGCTGTCACTGCGGCCTCATTATAACGACTGGGTACCATTGACTCATTGAGGCCATTCTGCTTTTTACTGGCACAAAACACTGCAGGTACACAGTCTACCAGGAGGCTGTGTGAGGTGTTGGATAGAAAGTCTCCACCAAATGGCAGATGTGTAGGTGGTGACTTGTCTTGTCTCCGTCTCGGATGAAACAATTTTTGTCAGAGTCAGAGACTGATTTTTCCTTTTTTTCCCTTCACCTGAGATTTTAAGGTCTTAAGTTTGGAGGTTGCTCGGCTCGCTGAGGAGAGCACGGGGGCCCGCTCATGCAAAGAAAAATTCCTCTCCATAACTCTGCAGATTTGTGTTTGCAGAGGTGGAGAGAATGGCAGAGAGAGAGTGACACGCAGCAGCGCAGACAGAGAGGGGGTGATTGGCGTGAAAGCCTCTTAAAGGATTCGGAAAGAATGAGAAGCAGATGACAAGTGAGAGATGGAAACTCTGCGGGCTGACAACAATACACAGAGGCACATGCAAACACACACACACACACACACACACACACACACACAAATCTCTTCTCTCTCACCTTCACGCTGACTTAAATCTCAGCAGCTAATGGAGATGGAAGCTTCTTCTTCAGCTCTGTTGATCAATATGAAGACATGTGTGCGCCTGCGTGTAACTTCATTTAGGTTAGGGTGAGGCATGAATTGGTTATGGTTATGGTTTTGGTTAGGCTCTCCAGAATGAGTGGAAATCAGTATAATGCCCTAGCACAAACTTGCATGTGCGCACAGCTCTGTATTTGTGTGTATGTGCATCTTCTTAAGCTCAACAGATCTAAGAGAGAATGTTTTCGCCACATTATCGTACCAGCTTCTCTGCTTCAGGAGCTACAGCAGCTACTCATTCTCCACAGAGAGGAGACAGACTTTGGAGGTTATTTGTGTGGATTTGTGTGTGAAGGATCTTTTTTTTTTTTTCCGGAGTCTTTAATAGCACTGTGTTCATTTCCCTGTTCTCTGCCTGAGAATGGGAGAAACTGTACATTTGTCCTGATGTGTCCCCACAGCCTCCTTCACTTCATGGACTGACTGTTCCATATACACTTGGCTTCACTGTAGAGCTGATCTCACATTAAGTTTCCCTCCTGTGTCTGTGTTTCTTCACTCTCACTCAGATGTCCAGTAGACAATGACAGAGGGAATATTGCTGCTGTCTCCAGTCCAGACAGCAAACTGTAACCGCTCTCTGAGGCCTTTAGCTCAGTGAGCTTTTAGTCATTCCCTTATTCTCACGCTTAAATTTTCTTTTTTTTTTAATGTAAGGCTGGGATGCAGATAATTACTTTGATTTTGAAAAATGAGCTACTGACCGTAATTAACCTACAAAATAAAATACAAGATGAGTTTACTGATGCACCTTTTCATCAGCAACTAAATCTTGTATCTCCATAAGATAAGAAAAATCAGCCCTTAATTGGACAAACAAGAATTTCAAAAGTCTTCAGGTGAAAAGGTGTAATAAAACCCAGACATGGGAGAATTTCCTCAACTCAACACAGGATAAGCGGTAAACATACATCCAAATCACACCAGTGTAGTGTAGTACATGCTGTCGAAATGTCCCGCAGCATAAGACATGTTCACACTAAAACTACTGGCTAAAACATCACC
This sequence comes from Centropyge bicolor, assembly GCA_037975185.1. NCBI lineage: Eukaryota > Metazoa > Chordata > Actinopteri > Pomacanthidae > Centropyge > Centropyge bicolor. The sequence continues at coordinate 565 of JBBMOC010001613.1, read as the reverse complement.
CCACAACACAACGCACTGCCTAATCAAATTCATGGCACATCACTTGTCATTTGCACTCATCATGAAGGTGGACAACATGATTGCTGTCTGATAAATGAGAGTTGTAGAAACTGTATTACAAACCATGGCAGTGTTCAAGTGTCTACTAAACTTTCAACCTGGATCATATTTCCAGTGCCTGTGCCCTACAGTTTTAAAGTGTACAGAACTTATTATGAGTTTCAATGTTAAGGTTAGCTGAGACCATGTTCAAACCAAAACAATACACAGATCATGCAAAACTGAAGAGTTTCCACTGTGAGGATTGTCAACGAAACTGATGAGACATTCACAGGTCTAATATTCTGCACCACTTTTACTAGTCCGCCAGACCCAGAGGAGCCGGGCACCATTATCAGTGACACCCCTCTCTTTCCGCCAGGAGACCGAAATCTTCCTGTGAAAGAATTCAATTTTACTATCACTCCCTATCTCCCCTGTCTGCATCTGCACCCACGCATAAACCTCTGCCCTCTTAAGACCAGGTTTCGCTTCTCCCTCATGTTATCATAAGTGTGCTGAGGCC
>JBBMOC010001612.1:0-10949 GCA_037975185.1 Centropyge bicolor | reverse complement strand
TCACAGCACCTGAGTGCAGGAGAGCTTTTATTAACTACGCCCACTACACAGGTGGCTTGTCTATGTCATAAATTAAGATTGCGCAACATCATCAAAATAAATACAAATAATTGAGGGCACAGTTCAACACTTACTAACAATTATTTGTTGTTCTCTCTCTTGTCATACTCCAGGAGAGATCCAGGAGGCGACCATATTCCTGATAACCACAGCTACACACTCTCCTGTGATGACAATCCCTCAGGCCCGTAAGAGTTGATACCAACCAAACCACATCAAGATATCATCACAATAGTCCACTGTTCTGATTTAGTTTCTTTACTTGGAAATATGTAATCTGGGATAAATATGAAGAATAAAGCAGTTTAATTTGAGTCTCTCAGCAGATTTTGGAATTTGAACACAAAAAGTTGTTCTGGACTTTCTCTCAGTGAAATCCACAATTTTGCCACACTGTGACAGTGTTCCCTGTTACCCACTTCCAAAACCTTTGGGGGAAAAGTTACAGAGGAGGAAGCACATGATCTGGGAGCTACATGGATTAGAACATGGTTTGATTTGAATTTCTTATCAGATTGAGGAATTTAAAAAAAATAATAATTGTGGGCTGATGTGAGTGACACACCATGTTAACTAACACTGTGACAATATTTTGTGTCCTATGCCTGCTACGCTTTGGAGAAAGTTATTTGTGCTTTGAAGCTCGTAATCTGGCCTGAATATTAAGGAGAACATGGTTTGATTTGAATTTCTCATCATGTTTGAGAGTTTGAGAGGCAAAGATGTTTGTGGGCACGCATGAGTGAAACAGCCATATTTAGTACCATTGTGACAATATAAAGCGTTCACCACTTGCAATGCTTTGGGGAAAGAAGTTTCTTCCTTGCAACTATGTAGAATGGCATGAATATGAAGGACAATGTGGTTTGATTTCAATTAGTTATGGAATTTTTGAGGGACACAAAACACACATACACGCACACACACACACACACACACACAACAACAACAACAACAACAACTAAGTAGCGTAATCCTCATGTTTTCACAAAATGCTGTAGTATTGAAACGGAAGTCAATACGTCGTGTTTCTAAGCAAGAAACTTCTTTCCACAAAGATTTGCAAGTGGAAACACATCAGACTGTCACACTGTCTGCATATTTTCCTCACTTAAGCCAGAGTTTATTATGTGACAAGGCTGTCATCTACTGGCCTATGGTGAGAAATCTCTTCAACAACTAAGAATTCAAATGGAGTGTATTTGCAATTTATTGCGTAATAAGCTCTGTGGTAAGAGCATCATATCACCTACGTTTGAAAAATAAGACTATAGAAAAATAAAAATGAAATATTATTAGAAATTAGATTGTCATGTTAAAAATTAAATTTGGAGTAAAATTAGCTCAATAAAATGTAATGATTTTGCTCAACAATGTGAATATGAACCTCAGTATTACATATTTTTAAACATTTCATTGTTAATTTTGCGTAGGATGAGAAACGAACCTGCATATAATCAGTGACTGAACAGGTGTGATTGATGGATTAGACAATGTGAATGTAGTTTTGGAAGCATAGAGTTTTTTGACCGTCTCATGCCATACTTAAGAAATCCTTTTTTGTTTTATTGAACTTTCTGTTGGACATATGTTGATGAGAAATAAATACGAAACGTCATTCAAAGAGTTGAGTGAGTTTATGAACTTTTGTATGGAGTACGCGTCAGAGCCTTTCTGCTGCTCACATTGAAGAAAGTGGCCAAATTAAACAAATGACAAATCAGAAATTTTGCCACTACATTTAGTCAAAAAACTTGCTAAAGACTGCTTAGAAGACCACTGAAGAAGCCTGGAGAGTTTCATTCATTCATCGCGGACATCGTACGTCGCTGCGCCGAGAGGACTGGTTGAAACTGCTGGGATTACAAGACGCACTGTACTGCTCTTCATTCATCCTGAAGTTTGTCAGTCATCATTACCGTGGAGGGTTGGCGTGTGCGAGTCACGAAGGAAAGACTTCATAATCACCGTGAGTGAATTTAATTTGGAGGTGTTGCATGCATCATGTCGGAGGGCGAGATGGAGGACGCCGCGGATGCCAGCTCCCGGAACGTCCGCAAGAGGGAGCTCACGGCGAAGGGCATGGAGGAGAAACTACATCGCCTCATACATGCAAGAAGAGGTAAACTGGCACAAATGACCGCAAAATCTAATGAAGTTGAACGTCTTATGGACAGTGAAACTCTGCCTGATGTTACTGGTACCGTTCAAAAAGTAATGAAATTTTCCAAGAGACTTTATGAAGAGTTTGTTGAGCTTAATGCCTCTGTGATGTTATATTTAAGAGATGAGGAAAAAGAGACTGATCAAGACCTCTGGTTTCAACCTAGAGCTGTGCAATGTCAACAATTCATGAATAAAGTTAAAGCATGGACAGAAGCTGCACAATGTGACACAGAGGTAGCACCAGTGGACAGTGTGGACAGTGCATCAAATGCTGCATCTTATGTGTCAAAAGTGTCATCTGCATCCTCTGCTCGCATGAGAGAAGAAGCCCACAGAGCAGCTCTGCTTGCTCAAGCAGCTGCACTACAAGAAAGACAGTCATTAGAAATGAAAGAAGCACAAATCAAAGCTGATAAGGAAAAGTTGGAGATTCAAGCAGCTCTTGCAGCAACTACTGCTAGACTTAAAGTGTATGAACAATGTGAAGAACATCAGAAGCATTTGTACATGAACAAGCCTGCAGCAGCTAAGTTTTTGGAAGATTATTATCTTATGTCCAACTTCTCACCCCCCAAGATCAAACGCATCACAACAATTCAACCGCCAGTGACAGCTGATCCAGTTGTGTTTTCTGATGTCAGGCCGAAGAGGAAAAACGCTCCACCACAGCCCCCCTGCAACATGATGACAACACAAATGAAATGTATCAACTATTGCAAAGGCAAACAGAGATTACAGAGTTACTTGCAAAGAACCAGCAGTTGTTTTGTCTACCTCAGAGAGATGTTCCAGTGTTTCAGGGAGACCCACTGGAATACAGATCCTTCATGAGAGCATTCATGCATGCTATTGATAAGAGAACTGACAGTAATGCTGACAAGCTATACTTCCTTGAACAGTATACCAGAGGTGAGCCACCCGACCTTGTGAAGAGCTGCCAGCACATGCCTGCAGATCGTGGATATGCTGAAGCCATAAGGCTGCTTCAAGACAAGTTTGGAAATGAGCTGAAAATTGCAACTGCTATGATGGAAAAGGCATTCAAGTGGCCACAAATGAAAGCTGAAGATGAAAAGGCTCTAAGTGCTTTCTCACTGTTCTTAGTGGGCTGTCGCAATGTGATGGAAGATATTGATTATATGGAGGAGATGGACAATCCCACAAACATGAAGGTCATCGTTGCAAAGTTGCCATACTAAATGAGAGAACGATGGAGAGCTCATGCTTATGATCTCCGGGAGGGATGTGGACAAAGAGCAAGGTTCCACCAACTGGTGGATTATGTTGATCGACAAGCAAAGGTTATGTCTGACCCACTCTTCGGAGATCTCAATACAGCAACAGCTGAAAAGAAAGACACAAAGAAGCTTCAACAAGGAAACAAGGTAAAGAAAGGAAGTAGCTTTGTCACCAACATTGAACTCGTCGAAGATAAACAATGTGACTCAAAGCCAAAGCCAAAGGTTGATGCTCCATTATTCAACTGTGCATTTAATAAGCCATGTGTGTTTTGTGAAAAGAATCATACACTTGAAGAATGCCACAAGATCAGAGAGAAACCGCACAAGGAAAGAGTGGAGTTTCTTAAGAAAAATGGATTTTGCTTTGGCTGCCTGGTGCAAGGTCATCTAAGCAAAGATTGTAAGAAAAGAATGACATGTAATATCTGCTCTCAGCATCACCTCAGTATGCTACACTTCTCAAAGCAAGACAAAGCTGCCAAAGAGAAGACTGAAAATGGAGTGGATGGAACTACCAATGAAACAAAGGCTGTCAGTGTGCCAGCACCGCTTCATCAAGAGACAACTGCCTGCACTGGGGCCGGAGGAGACTGTGTGCTTGCCATTGTGCCTGTCAAAGTGAAGTCCACCAAAAGCAACAAAACTGCGGGGGCCTATGCCTTTATGGACCCAGGCAGTTCTGCAACGTTCTGTACTGACTGTACTGGCAAAACAACTGAATGTTCAAGGCCGAAAGACTGAGCTTATGTTGAGCACCATCAACTCTAAAAAGAGAATGAGGAGCTTCATCATCACAGATTTGGAAATTAGTGGTCTGGAAGAGAACAACTTCATTGAGTTATCTAAAGTTTTCACACAAAGAGGCATCCCTGTTTCCAGAGACAACATTCCATTACAAAAAGATGTTGATAGGTGGCCGTACCTCAGTGAAGTGAGATTGCCGTACATTGACAAGGGAGTGGAACTCCTCATCGGAACCAAGGAGCACAAGGTCTTGGAACCATGGAAAGTGATCCATAGCCAGAACAACGGACCATATGCGGTAAAGACTGCTGTTGGGTGGATTCTTAATGGTCCACTTACAGGGCGGTCTGACAGCTCAGTGGATGACAACACACTGTCATGTGCAGAAGTCAACCGAATTGCCGTTGAAAATTTAGAACATCTACTCATACAGCAATATAATCATGACTTTCCTGAACGTAACTGTGATGACAAGTCAGAGATGTCACAAGAGGACCACCGCTTCATTGATTCTGTGTCAACCTCTGCATGTTTTATGGATGGACATTACTACTTAGATCTTCCCATGAAGAAAACAAATGTCCAAATTCCAAACAATCGAAGTGCTGTAATGCAACGAGCACTAAATCTCAAGAACAAGTTGAAAAAGAATCCTGTGTTCCATGAAGAATACACAAGTTTTATGAATGACATGTTGAACAAAGGACATGCAGTAAAAGTGCCAACAACACAACTGAGCCGCCATGATGGGAAAGTATGGTACATTCCCCATCACGGTGTATACCATCCAAAAAAGAAGAAGCTGCGTGTAGTATTTGTCTGCTCCGCCAGTTATCAAGGAGTTTCTTTGAACAGTGAGCTTCTACAAGGACCAGACCAACTCCCTTATTGGAGTGCTGACAGGAACCAATCGCTCTGATGGCTGATATTGAAGCAATGTATTATCAAGTGAGAGTTCCTGAAAAAGACACTGACCCTCTGCGCTTCCTGTGGTGGCCAGGAGGAGACCTTAGTCGTGATGTAACTGAGTACAAAATGGTTGTTCATCTCTTTGGTGCAACTTCTTCTCCCAGCTGTGCCAGTTTCACGCTCCGGAGGACAGCAGAAGAAAACCGCTGTAAGTCATCACCTGAGGCTGTAGATACAGTCTTAAAAAACGTTTACGTCGATGACTGTTTGAAGTCAGTTGCCAGTGAAGCTCAAGCAGGTGAGCTGATGGAAGAACTTACAACATTATGTGCTAGTGGAGGATTTCGGCTTACAAAGTGGACCAGCAACAGCCATGCATTGCTTGCCTCAGTTCCAGACTGTGAGAGAGCAAAAGAACTGAGAGACCTGGATTTAATCCATGATGCACTTCCTGTGGAACGTGCTTTAGGAGTGCTGTGGTGTGTTGAATCGGACTCATTTAAGTTCAGGATCAATCTGAAACACAGACCTATCACAAGAAGAGGAATTCTCTCAGTCACAAGCTACACTGTGTAAAGAGAGATTGTCTTGGGATGATGAGATTCCAGAGCAGCTAGGCCGACAGTGGACTACATGGCTACAAGAACTTCATCAAATCTCTGATGTAAGCGTGAACAGATGCATCAGACCAATGAATGGACATGTCTCATCAGCACAGCTCCACCACTTTGCTGACGCAAGTGAAAAAGGATATGGAACAGCCTCTTACTTGTGACTGACAAGTAAAGATGGACATGTTCACTGTGCCTTCATGATGGGCAAATCACGTGTTGCCCCACTGAAACAAACCACCACTCCACGCATGGAGCTAACTGCAGCAGTGGTTGCTGTGAATATGGACAGACTGTTAAGAAAAGAACTTCAGATGGATCTGCTTAATTCTACATTTTGGACTGACAGCACAACTGTGTTGAAATACACTGACAATGAGATGAGATGCGCTTCAAGACCTTCGTCGCAAACCATCTGGCCATCATCAGAGAGGCTACCAAACCTCAGTAGTGGAAACATGTCAGCACTTCACTCAATCCAGCTGACTGTGCATCCAGAGGGCTTACACCTAGCAAGTTCATGCAGAACCAGTGCTGGTTTCATGGGCCAGACTTTCTAAAAGACTCAGACACTCAGTGGCAATGCAGACCTGATATGTCAAATATTGAAGAAGAGGACAGCGAGGTGAGACACTCAGCCACAGTACATCTCACTCATGCTGCTGAGGATGTAAATCCTGTGAACAAGCTGATCAACCACTACTCCAGCTGGTATCGGTTAAAAAGAGCTGTGGCATGGATTCTCAGGCTCAGAGACCTTCTTCTGCTCCACAGAAAGGCTCATTCGCAAACAGATCTCACCTGCCAAAGAGTAACTGCAAACAAGAAGAAATATGATGTTGTGTTAATACTAAAAGGAACTGCTCTGACTGCGGAAGATTTGACAAGAGCAGAGATTGAGATCATCAAGTTCAGCCAACGTCAGCAGTTTCAAGAAGAAATCTCCATGCTGCAGAGAGGCAGCAATGTGAAGAGGAGTAGTCACCTGGTGAAACTTGATCCAAAAATTCAAGATGGAGTGATAAGAGTTGGAGGCCGTCTCTGCGAGTCTGCGATGCCAGAGCATGTAAAGCACCCAGCCATAATCCCAAAAGACTCACATGTCACCACATTGATTCTGCAAGATATTCATGAGAAGATCGGACACTCTGGAAGGAACTACATGCTCTCACAACTGCGTCAGAGATATTGGATTCCCTCAGCAAACTCTAAAGTAAGGAAGCTTCTGTCTAGATGTGTGGTCTGCAGAAAGGTAAAAGGCAAAGCTCTAGGACAGAAAATGGCGGACTTACCTGAAGACAGACTCTTGCCTGACAAACCGCCCTTCACCAATGTTGGTGTTGACTACTTTGGGCCAATTGAAGTGAAACAGGGCCGCAGCACTGTGAAAAGGTATGGTGTTCTCTTTACCTGCCTCACAACCAGAGCAGTACACATGGAAGTTGCGTACACACTGGACACAGACTCTTGCCTGAATGCACTCCGTCGCTTTGTGTGCAGAAGAGGACAAGTATCCATTATGCGCTCAGACAATGGAACAAACTTTGTTGGTGCTGAATGTGAGCTACGTGAAGCTATTCAACAATGGAACCAGTCAAAGATTACAGATGCACTCATGCAAAAGGGAATAAAGTGGCTGTTCAATCCACCCACAGGATCTCACTTTGGAGGCATATGGGAACAACAAATATGATCAGTACGGAAGATCCTGAAGTCTGTGTTAAAGGAGCAAACAATCAATGATGAATGTTTACACACTTTGCTATGTGAAGTGGAATCAATCTTAAATGATAGACCACTTACAACATCAACAGATGATCCTTCAGACCTTGAAGCATTAACTCCTAATCACCTACTTTTGATGAAGAAACAGCCCATCCTGCCTCTGGGATTGTGCAAGAAGGAGGACTTGTATGCACGCAGAAGATGGAAGCAGGTGCAGTATCTAGCTGATCTGTTCTGGAAGCGATGGGTGCGTGAGTACTTGCCTCTACTCCAAGAGCGTCAAAAGTGGACTAAGATCCAAAAAAACCTGGCTGCTGGAGACATTGTTATGATCATGGATGATACAGCACCACGAGGCTCGTGGGTATTGGGAAGAGTTATTCAGATCATTCCTGATGCAAAGGGACTGGTTCGTCGTGTGTTGCTCAAGACAAAAACCAGCACATTAGAAAGACCTGTTAACAAGCGATGTCTCATCAGGGAAATGGACACTTAGAGAGTGAATATTATGTTTATGATACAGATATGTTTGTTTTGTCACTCATCAGCTACTCATTAGTAACATAATTTGAAGATTAAGTAAATCTGTAATGGTAAAGTGTGCATTTGGCTCTATTAATTTTGTGTTTATTAAGTAATTGTCAGTCTGCATGCCTTCCAATTAGGGGCCGGTAATGTAAGAGCCAAAAGTTATGAAATAGGTTTGAACATTTAAATGTTATTATCTAGTAAATGTACAGTCATTGGATAAGGTATTTTTGAGTTTTAGATGAAAACATGTTTTTTAGGCTTCTCACGCTGTCTAATGACAACTTGTTAGTTTGATGTGTTTCTCACTTCCAAAGCGTTTGCCAATGAAGTTTGATGTTTGCAAACATGTGGAATGGCACAAATATGAAGGACAAGAAGGTTTGATTTGAATTGGATAAGGCATTTTTGAGTCTTAGATGAAAACATGTTTTTTAGGCTTCTCACGCTGTCTAACAGTAATGATCTTCTAGCTGTGAGGCACCGTGCCGCCCATTTAGTCCTGAATTGAAACGTTCTTTCATAGTCTTAATAACAATTATTTGTTGTTCTCTCTCTTGTCATGCTCCAAGAGAGATCCAGGAGGGGACCATATTCCTGATAACCACAGCTACACACTCTCCTGTGATGACAATCCCTAAGGCCCGTAAGAGTTGATACCAACCAAACCACATCAAGGTATCATCACAACAGTCCACTGTTCTGATTTAGTTTCCTGACTTGGAAATATGTAATCTGGGATAAATATGAAGAATAAAGCAGTTTAATTTGAGTCTCTCAGCAGATTTTGGAATTTGAACACAAACAGTTGTGTAATTGACTTTTGGGAGATTTGTAAATCATTTATCATATTTACAAAAATACTATGTAGATGTACAGTCAGAGTCCCTGACTGGGACGCGAACCGGCAATCTTCTTGCTGTGAGGCAACGGTGCTAAGCACTGAGCCACCGTGCAGCCCATTTAGTACTGAATTGAAACGTTCTTTGATAGTCTTACTAGCGATTATTTGTTGTTCTCTCTCTTGTCATACTCCAGGAGGCAACCATATTCCTGATAACCACAGCTACACACTCTCCTGTGATGACAATCCCTAAGGCCCGTAAGAGTTGATACCAACCAAACCACATCAAGGTCTCATCACAACAGTCCACTGTTCTGATTTAGTTTCTTTACTTGGAAATATGTAATCTGGGATAAATATGAAGTAGAGTAGGGTCGTACAGCGGCGACCGTGTGAACCAAAAATAGCACCGAACTTTAAAAACTTAAACTGGAGAATTGAAGAAGGAAGATGCTCACACAGCAGATCTGGTCCATGCTCTCACATTGTGGAAAATCATTCACAGCACCTGAGTGCAGGAGAGCTTTTATTAACTATGCCCACTACACAGGTGGCTTGTCTATTTCATAAATTAAGATTGCGCAACATCATCAAAATAAATACAAATAATTGAGGGCACAGTTCAACACTTACTAACAATTATTTGTTGTTCTCTCTCTTGTCATACTCCAGGAGAGATCCAGGAGGTGACCACATTCCTGATAACCACAGCTACACACTCTCCTGTGATGACAATCCCTCAGGCCCGTAAGAGTTGATACCAACCAAACCACATCAAGATATCATCACAATAGTCCACTGTTCTGATTTAGTTTCTTTACTTGGAAATATGTAATCTGGGATAAATATGAAGAATAAAGCAGTTTAATTTGAGTCTCTCAGCAGATTTTGGAATTTGAACACAAAAAGTTGTGTAATTGACTTTTTGGGAGATTTGTAAATCATTTATCATATTTACAAATATACTACATAAATGTACAGTCAGTGTCCCTGACTGGGACGCGAACCGGCGATCTTCTTGCTGAGGCAATGGTGCTAAGCACTGAGCCACCGTGCAACCCATTTAGTCCTGAATTGAAACGTTCTTTCATAGTCTTACTAACAATTATTTGTTGTTCTCTCTCTTGTCATACTCCAGGAGAAATCCAGGAGGTGACCATATTCCTGATAACCACAGCTGCACACTTTCCTGTGATGACAATCCCTAAGGCCCATAAGAGTTGATACCAACCAAACCACATCATGGTATCATCACAACAGTCCACTGTTCTGATTTAGTTTCTTTACTTGGAAATATGTAATCAGGGATAAATATGAAGAATAAAGCAGTTTAATTTGAGTTTCTCAGCAGATTTTGGAATTTGAACACAAACAATTGTGTAATTGACTTTTGGGAGATTTGTAAATCATTTATCATATTTACAAATATACTACATAAATGTACAGTCAGTGTCCCTGACTGGGACGCGAACCGGCGATCTTCTTGCTATGAGGCAACGGTGCTAAGCACTGAGCCACCGTGCAACCCACTTAGTCCTGAATTGAAACGTTCTTTGATAGTCTTACTGTTGACAGAGTAGGGTCGTACAGCGGCGACCGTGTGAACCAAAAATAGCACAGAACTTTAAAAACTTAAACTGGAGAATTGAAGAAGGAAGACGCTCACACAGCAGGTCTGGTCCATGCTCTCACATTGCGGAAAATCATTCACAGCACCTGAGTGCAGGAGAGCTTTTATTAACTACGCCCACTACACAGGTGGCTTGTCTATGTCATAAATTAAGATTGCGCAACATCATCAAAATAAATACAAATAATTGAGGGCACAGTTCAACACTTACTAACAATTATTTGTTGTTCTCTCTCTTGTCATACTCCAGGAGAGATCCAGGAGGCGACCATATTCCTGATAACCACAGCTACACACTCTCCTGTGATGACAATCCCTCAGGCCCGTAAGAGTTGATACCAACCAAACCACATCAAGATATCATCACAATAGTCCACTGTTCTGATTTAGTTTCTTTACTTGGAAATATGTAATCTGGGATAAATATGAAGAATAAAGCAGTTTAATTTGAGTCTCTCAGCAGATTTTGGAATTTGAACACAAAAAGTTGT